>VZTH01003781.1:60331-157882 GCA_013397815.1 Aleadryas rufinucha | reverse complement strand
GGGCGGGTGGTTACACGAGGCGTGATCGGGGGGGGTGGAGGGGAAGAAAGAGCAGGGTATTGTGGATTCCTGGCGCGGTGAGGGCTCGGAGACGCTCCAAGCCGCTGTTGTACTCGCCTTCCTGCCATTCCAGACAAGGCGTGTCCACGGGGGTTACCGAGGCTGAGCTCTACTGCCGGGACCACAACAGTGAGCCACCCCTCGGAGGCACGAGCATTTGGTACGCGCCGGCGGTGCGGGTAGGGCGGCGCCTGTGTGACTCAGGCGCTGCCATTTTGAGGGGTCGGTGGTGGCTGAGCAGCTCGGCTCCGCGCTCGCTCCGGGCCGCCGCCCAGGCACTCCCGCTCCCTCCTGCCCGCTCCTGCCGTCGCCCTCGAGGACGTCCCGGGACCGTCTGGGCGACAAGCGGCTCTCCTCAGCCCTTTCATCATTCTTCCCGGCCGTCCCGGTCCTCCTTCGACGTCGCTCCGGGATCTCTCTATGCCCGCCGCCCTCCTCCGTAGGAGCCGCTAGCGCAGGGACAGCGTCCTCCTCCTTCTCCTCCTTCCGCCGCCGTCGCCTCTTCCTCCTCCTCCTTCTCTGTCCGCCACCATTTCCCCACTCCCCGGCCCCGGGGCGCTGAGCTAGACTATGGGGACCAGGTCGGGGCCGAGCAGCGGCAGAGCGGGCGGCCCGGTCACCGTGTCCCCTGCGGCAGGGATGGGGGGGCTCCGCGGCTTCGTGGCTTTATCTTGACATGGCTCCTCTCCGTGCTGTCAGCACCGCCGCCGCCTCCTCCTCCTCCACTGCTCCTCCTGCGCCCGCCGGCTGCGGGTAGCGAGCGGGCCACAGTCCCGGGCTCTCGTCGGAGCCTCTCAGTCTCTTGCTTAACTGGGGGGGAAGCTTTGGGAGGGGTTCCTTTTTTTTTTGTTTTTTTTCTTTGTTTTTTGTTCCTTTCTCTCCAGAGAGAGAAGGGGGAGAAATACTTTTTCCCTCTCCTCTTCTTAACCTGGTCTGACGAATTTGCTAACCGAAAAACTTTTTAACCCCGACTAATCAAACACCTGGGGAGGGGAAAAAATGTCTGGAGAGAGGAAGAAAATAACCTGATAATTGGGGATTTGCTTTTTTTCGGGGGAGGGTGTTTTAGAGGTTTAAAATTGCAACCTAGATTGCAATTATCAAAAAAAACCTCGCAGAAAATTCTGTCACCGAAAAGCAGGAGCAAACCACACTCCATGTTTTCCGAGTCGTGGCCATGAAGTGAGAGGGGAGAGAGGCGGTGCTGCTGTGGGTGTCCCGCTGCCCCGGGCGCGGCCGCCCTGCGTGCAGAGAGAAGCCGAAGGGAAAGCCAAGAGCGCCGGCCATGCACAGCCTCGGCTGACCGTGCTTGCAGCAGCAGCAGCAGAGAGAGAGAGGGAAGGATCCCCGGGGGATCAGCAGCCCAGGGAGTGTATGAGGTGTCGGGGGATGTAGGGCTCTCCCACTGGTAGGGAGCCCGGGTTTGGGGCACTGATTCAGGTTTAAGTCTCTCGGTGAGATAATACTGTCCTTTAAACCCCTGTCCGCCCCTTGTCAATGGCCATCATGATCCCTCTCCTCTTCGGCAGCAGTAGCCTCAGGGCAGTGATGAGCAGGATGAAGTTAGAGATGACTCCGCTGTCTTTTCTCTTTGCTCCCCTGCAAACCAGCGCTGTGTTGTCTGTAGTTGATTTTGTTGTTGTTGGCGGCAGAGAAATATCATACTTCCCGGGTTGTGCACTCCTCCTTCGCACCCTTTTCTCTGCTCTCCACCAAGTGTAATAATTCTAAGGAAGAAGACGGGCAACATAGCAATAGTGGAAGGCTGAGAATAATAATCAGTAGAGTCATGAATCTGGCTGGGGTAAAACGCAATTTGTAATTTCAGCTTCGGGTTTTTTTTTTTGTAAGCAGAGCAAAAGTACCCCCCCATGGATTGGGCTTGTGCCAGTTGCTTTTTATTGTACACATAAATTGTGATAAGATTTGTTTGGGGTTTGTTTCCTTTTTTTTTTTTTTCCCTTCATTCTTACCCACTTATTCCTGCCGCTAAACTGTTCAAATTTTTCTCTTCAAAATTCTTTGGGGTTTTTTTTCTTGATTTATTGTAAAACCTCTTGTCCAGCCATGGCTGGACAACTACTTTCTTCGTTTCTTGACCCCTCCAATACGACATTCTCGTAAAATACTGCCTGAGGTTTTGGGTTACATTAGCGTTTGATCTATTCAGTCGTATTAGCAGGAATCAAATGACTTGTTTCTGTTGTACTTAAGTCTTACGAAAAGGTGCCCATAGTTTAGCGACAGTTTCCAAAGGCTTTAGTACCACCTGTATTACAAAATGGGGGATCCAAACTCCCGGAAGAAACAAGCTCTGAACAGACTTCGTGCTCAGCTTAGAAAGAAAAAAGAATCTTTAGCTGACCAGTTTGACTTCAAGATGTACATTGCCTTTGTGTTCAAAGACAAGGTAACTTGGTTTTAAAGTGTGTCTCTGCATTTGTTGTGTGTTGAGTGTTCTGTGCAAAGTCTTGCTGCCTGATTGCATCAAATGTTTAACAGATTCCATTGACTTCTGTTTTTTTTTTTAAATTGCTAGTTGGTATAATATTTACTTCGTGTTTGTCATTTTGGCTCTTTGTATTTTGTAGTTTTGTAACGCAGAAGGTTCCAGTGCCTCGTTAAATGGTTACTTGGTAGCTTATGTATTGGGTAGATATTTTTCGAAGTTAACACTGTAACTCGTTAAACCTAATTGGGGTCTGACCTGCACAATTAGTGGCTGTGAACAGTTGAGCTGTGAAGGGAATCTGTCTGAGGCGATTGCCGAGTGTGTTTATCTGGTGAGAGCAGAAGGGAAGACCTGGCAGTTGAAGGGAGAAGTTGCAAAATGCGATGTGGAAATGGCCCAAGTGCGCAGGCACATGTGGAACTGCTGCTATCATTTTGAAATGGAGTGGGGAGGGCAAAGAGGAAATCTTCATTTGCTTGGCTGCCTCCTCTGCTGCTGGATGCTGCACATCTGGGTGGGGAGCTGGGTCTTTCTAAAGCGAGCTACAGACCTGCAATTGTGGGAGAGTTTTTATCCACACGTTAAGCAAAGTAGGTACTTATAGGAAGTGAATGTGCTGAACAAATGATGAGGAAGTGAAGATAAAAGCAAATGGCAACAGAGTACATCATGCACAAAATGCATGTAGATGAGCACAGAAATAGTTTAATCCTCTCAAATGTATAGTTTTTGCATTTGCTATAATAAGCAGGTGTTTTTCATTAAGACTTTTCCTTGAAAAGCTTTGAAAACCTTCTTTAAAATTCCTAAGTTCAGTTTGCTTTTGTTTGTCAGTTCCAGTGCAAGCACAGATGGATATATTGGGGTATAATTTCTGGATACTGTGTCATAGTAACATAGAAACGAATGTTTAAGCAGTGGCAACAATTAGATTTTCTTGGATGACACAGCCTTAACTCTTTTAGTTAAAAATGCTACTTTTTGTTTGCTTTGTAGAAATTCATTGCAAATGCCTGTTTTAAATCCTGTTGTATTTGCTGATATCACAGTGAACTGAAGATGTCCATCCCATACCAGTTTGCTTAAAGTAGGAGTTTAGCTCAAGTTAGCTTGGTCAGCAAATAGTTGCCTGTTACCTCTGTTCTGATGGGGGAGGAAGGGAAGTGGAGCATTATTTGGTAAAATATACTTTGTCTCTTAAGTAGGTCAGGACTTCTAAAGAGCTGTAAGAAAGCTGTTAGAAACAGACATACAACTTCAGTGATTTTACATTCTCATAATTTTTTGACCTTGCTTGAGAGATGCTGAAATATTTGTAGTGAGTATAAAAGTTATTTAGCAAATTAAAATAGTCTTCCTTTGAGAAGATTATAGCTAACTTCAGATGGGATCTCAATCGCCTGCTGTCACCAAATGTAGCATTGAAAGATTTCACTTTTCATAAAGGATCAACTGTTAAAAATTGAAAAGGGGGAAAAAAGGTGTTATTATTGATATTTGCAGAGAAGCTTGCAGAGGCTCTTGGTCATCCCAAAGTCATGTACTCTACTTGAAGAAGGGGAAATTCTGTTAATGTTTAGATAGAATTTTAGTGTTTGCAAGATGGATATGTAAATCTGCATTTTTGGAGACTACAAAAACGTCTTCAACTTTTTATAAAAATTCAGTCTGATTCTGTTTAATTTATGAACTTTTGCATGTAAATTTTAGCGTGGTTTGTGTCAAAGTCCAAGCCTGTGTGATGCGTACTTTATACATTTATACAGAAAATCACAAATCCTGAAATAAACTGTTACCTACAGTTTCCTAGAAATGATTGTAATCTTAATGTAATCTGTGCTTTTTTTAGAAGAAAAAGTCAGCGCTTTTTGAAGTGTCTGAAGTGATACCAGTCATGACCAATAACTATGAAGAAAATATCCTGAAAGGTGTGCGGGATTCCAGCTATTCTTTGGAAAGTTCCTTAGAGCTTCTGCAGAAGGATGTAGTACAGCTGCATGCACCCCGCTACCAGTCTATGCGCAGGGTAAGGCTCCTTTTTGCACTTGCTGAATTATACTTTTTCAACACTTGTGCTTTTCCATGTGAATCTTAAGGCTAATCCTGCCTCTTTTTGTTTTCTCATTTGCTGCATGAGGGCTCTGCGGGCCTGTGTTTATGGGGTGTAGTTTGAAGGGTAGCAATGGCATAATAACAGTTCTGAAACAGTTCAAATATGTGGTTCTTAAGCTTTACCTTTCATTTGTCTCATTCAGAGATAGGCCTTGGGAATTATATCTTCTTGCCAACTTTGTCCTTTAGAAGGCATGTGTTCATAATGCTTGCAACAACTCCTGCTGTACAACTAAGTGATTTTGCTTTATGAATCTTGGAAAACAGTCTTTGCTAATGTTTTCTTAAAGTTGTAGTTTCTATTAAGTGGGTACTGATACTAAAATTCCCTGGAAAACAAGGAAGACTTCAGTTGTGGTATGAGTAATACAAACGGAAAATCAAACAAATGCTGTATAAGTATCACCTGTAAAGTATGTGCCTGTATAGATAAGTTGTTTACCTGTGTCTTTGACTACTGGAGGGAATTTAAGTACTGAACTTTACTGCTCACAGGATGTGATCGGCTGTACCCAGGAGATGGACTTCATTCTATGGCCTCGTAATGATATTGAGAAGATAGTCTGTCTCCTGTTTTCTCGGTGGAAGGGATCTGATGAACCCTTTAGGCCTGTTCAGGTATTTATTTGGTTTTGGGTTTTGACTTTCATAACTAACTTATTCCTGGAGGGAGTGTTCTCTTTAACCAATAAGTTGATAAGGTATGTGAGTCCTGTGGATGTTAGAAAAATATGCTGTCTGGTTTTATTGTAAAGCAGTCAGTGTTTTTAATGCCAAATTCTGCTTCCTGTCTTTATGCACTGTTGTATTAGCCCTTCCAAAATGTAAGTTTCCAAAGGCCTTTGCAAATGACACGTATGTATAAATGCATACAGTGTGTTTGTATTTGTAGAAGTGGATTAGATGTGCCTCTAAGTATAATTGAATCTTTGTCTAAATGTGATGGTGCTGTTAAGGTTCTGTCAGTATTCCAAACTGCTGTATTTGATTAGATGGAAGAGTG
This sequence comes from Aleadryas rufinucha, assembly GCA_013397815.1. Classification (NCBI taxonomy): domain Eukaryota; kingdom Metazoa; phylum Chordata; class Aves; order Passeriformes; genus Aleadryas; species Aleadryas rufinucha. Next base: position 152,255 of record VZTH01003781.1, on the reverse strand, counting down.
ATTGAAAAGGAACCTTTGCATTATTGCAAATTCTAATTTTGCCTAGAAATTGTTGAACAGAGATCTTCTGCCACAAGAAGGCAAATTGGGTTTTATATATGCTGCAGGTAAAGTTGTACCTTTGAGCTGTTAATATGTCATTGTAATGGCTAATGTCAGTGTTGGCAGAATGGAATTAGGGGGTTCTTTAAATTGTGTCAAGACTCTTGTGTGTCACTGCCATAGTCCCCAGTTTCTGCTTTTCAGAATAGATCAGAAAAGGAAAGAACAAAAGTGGTTGTAAAGCCCCAGACTGAAGGAAATTAATGGGTTACACGTGAGCTTCATCTTAATAAATATTTTATTCCCCTTCCTCACACCATGTAGGCCAAGTTTGAATTTCATCATGGTGACTATGAAAAACAGTTTCTGCATGTTCTGAGCCGAAAGGACAAGACTGGAATTGTTGTCAACAACCCTAACCAGTCAGTGTTTCTCTTCATTGACAGACAGCACTTGCAGGTAAGCTTCTTTTGTCCTCGTCTTAACAAGTGTGTTTTAATCATAAAAAGTTTTTTGTCCTCAGGAACATGAGTAATTTTGCTGCCAGGTACTCAAGTAGAAAAACTGATTGTGCATTCATGACTGCATTTTGGCAGTTTCAGAGGAAACGCACACTATAAATAGGATTCATACGTGCAAAAACTATGGGCCACGCATATGTTCACGTAGAATTAATGTTCTTGTATTAAAAATTAAGTAAGTTCTAAAATAGGCTTAACAGTGTTTAGGAAAAATTAAAACATTGGTTTGAGTGACAATACAGAAATAATTCAAGTGAAGAATGAACAAAATAGTAAAAACATTTTATGCATTAGTTTGCAGACTAATTTTAAGGGTCAGGCTGTTTATATGTATGCAGTAGTGAATTTTAAATGTCTGGGGGGGGGTCTGCCTATTAGTCCTGAGTTAACTTCTAGGCTTAATATATTTTCTTTGGGTTTTCTTTGCCTCTAGACTCCAAAAAACAAAGCTACAATCTTCAAGTTATGCAGCATCTGCCTGTACCTGCCACAGGAGCAGCTCACTCACTGGACGGTTGGTACCATAGAGGATCACCTCCGTCCTTACATGCCAGAGTAAGGTACTGGCCAGCAAAATGGGGAAGATCACAGAATGCAGCAGTGGATTTTCACTTTCCTCACCACTTTATTCTTTCAGAATTTAGAAGAAAATGGACTCATGTTCAGAACACTATACATTGTGAAACTTGATCATCCTGGATTTTTTTAATCATTTGTATCTCAGAACTTTGCAATTTTTTTTAGATGTTTTCTGCATGGACCTTGTGAAAGAGAGGATGCTCTGCACACTTCTGCACTGCATCAGCATCTTACTAAAATGTGAAATGGAGGGACTGTACATTGAAACAAATGTTTCCGAAAGCACAAGGTGATCATTTGTGGTGGTGTTCCCATTTGTGCTGGTCATGCCCCCTAACATCTCTAATGTTAACCATCAGTATTTTGAGGGTGAGAAGTGAATGTAATGGGTATAAAAGCCTTACAGCTTTGCTGTTAATGATTGTATCGAAGAGCACTATCATTCATTCTAATGAACGAAGAAGTGGCTATTACAATAGGAAGTAAATGTGGGGAAGAAGTCTTTCTTTTAAAAAAAAGCATCTCATTTAATGTATAGGCATTTTTTGCCTCTTTTATTTTGCTGGGCCTTGTCTAAGTTTACTGGCACTTTTGTTTTGGATCTCTTTCCCCAAGTTGCTGTATAACTGTATGAAGGTATTCTTTTGAGTTGAATGCATTTATACAGATGAGGCAGACCTGGAGTCTGAAGTTGCTAAAGCAGCTCAAAAAAAGGTAAAATAATAGCTGCAGAAACAATGTTGGTAGAGGATTATTTTTTCTTGAGAGTTGAGACTTGTAAACTTGCAGGTGAACTGTGCAGGAAATACTGGTTTCTAAAACATTTCTTATGGAAAACCCATTGAGGTTTTTTTTTTCTTTTGGAATAGACATTATAAACCAATGTAAAATAGTGTTTGGAGTGTCAAAAGTTGGTTCTGACAGAACATTTTAAGATTGTGCAATGATAAGGAAGACTACTGTATAGTTTTGATGATAAAGAAGGCTCTGCTTAAGGCTTGAGTACTTTACTGGAGTAAAACTGCATAAGCCTACTCCCTTTGGATAAAACTAGTGCTTACCTGTTTAAAACTTGTATTTAGCTTTTGTTTGGAATTGGAAAAAATTGGAAATTAAATAAATTAGGTGAAAGATGGCTGGTTTTATTTATGGAAATCCTATTAATTGAGTTTTAGTAGCATCTTGCATCTTAACAGTGTCACCCACTACAAACACTGAAAATGTACAAACTGTAAAACGTTAAGATCAGCAAAGATCAATGGCAGAGGTGTTCTTGCAAATGTGGGCCATATGTTTTAAAAATTACCTGTCAGAAAAAATGGCATTACTCAGTATCTTACTCTATTGGTACATACGTATTTTTACTTCCTTGGTTATAAGTTCCTACAGGTTAATATAAAATACCCTAGAAAAACACCACGTAAAAGCTCCAACTTCACTTTCATAGTTGCCTTAAGCTACAAAGAAATACCTTGAAAATGCTGCTCTTCAGAATTCTAAGACTTTCTAAAATACTTAGTAATCACCATACCTGCTAATAGTATTGAAAATTTCTCAACTTTACGTGCCTCTTCTTTGAATGATCTGTAAGACATATTACAAAGTGTCCACATGAAGCTTGAAGTAAGTTTCATAGGGTCTGGAACATTCAAGTTTCAGGAGTTTGGAATTTGATTCATAAGTGGTATCCTTTGTTCTTAATTTGTCATTTGGACATCATCTCACTGCTCTGAGAATAGGGCTGTAGTTACCTTGATTAGCAAAGCAAATGACTTAGTTCTTGCATTAGGAATTTTGGTTTTCTTCAATCCAGTTTCTCTTAGAAGAAGCCTCAGGATGTTGGCCTGAGCGGCTGTGTACAGTGCTTTTCCAGTGTCAGCAATCATACGGATTTAAACTTTAATTCTCTGTATTACAGGAAACAACCTGTTCAGTTTAATTCCTTTTTTAGTTTTGTACAGGGTGCGTAAGACAGGCTGCTCATTTGTTCCTCATGACAAATCATACCATGCTTTCTTGGGAGAACACAGGATTAGAGGACACAAAAAATTGCAAAACCAATTTTGTTAAATGTGGTCCATACTATCCAGCTAGCAAACCTTATGCTTTTAATGGGCTATCAGAGTGAGTTGAGAACCATCTGCATTGTCTAAGTAGTGGGGAAAAAAAGATAAAGGGGACCAACAGGTTTCAGAGCATGAGAACCTTGGGGAATATGAGAGTTTGTTCTTGTATCATTTGGTATCTTTGAAAAGTTTCTCTCCCCTTAAACAGGATGGCTTTTGAGGGAAGAGATTAAATTCTTGCTCCACTCTTTCTCAATGGAACTTCCAGTTCAATCTCAGAATATTTTTTGGTTAAGTTACTTTAGCGAAAGGCCCTTCAGAAGTGAATGGAAATAGTTCATAATACCTAGCTTTTGGTTTCAGGCCCTCTTTATATCAGGTTAATGGCTTTCTGGTAGGCTTTTTTCAAAGTGTACGTTTTATCTCACAAAATGAATGTTTCCAAAGCATGGTTTGTGTTGGGGTGCACCTCATTTTTGGAGCTGTTTGTAAATACAGAAAGGCTTTCTTATAAGAGTTTTAATTACTACCTACTGTCAACTGCTCGTGTGGCTCCCCTGGACATACTAATACCAAGAATTGAAATAACTCCCATATTCAGGTGCAATATTGAGTGTAACCCAGGCTGTTGCTTAAGGATTTGTCATGAGACCTTGGTAAGTGCCAAGGGGGCAGGGATGAATTAAGTAGACAGAAGGCCATTAAATGTTAAATGCATCTCAGTGAATTGTCTGGTGAAGGGAAGCTTGTGTCAGGTGCTTCCTGGATGATGAGAAGCTTCTTAAATGTTATAGTCTGTACATGACTATGAAGCTTCTCTTCACTCCTCAAGCTTCTTCAGCTGTGCAAGAGTTACCAAAATATGGTGAGGTGGACAGAACTGCTGTACAAGTACTGCCAAAATGTAACAGGCCTGTAGTTAGTTTGCAGCTGATGCCCATTGTGATGTCTGTCTCAAAGTATAAATTCCCTCTCAAAAGCTGTTTTACAGCTTTAGTGTTTATTTTATAAACATGAACATTTTTCTGTTAAGTGATATACCAGGTAGTAGAAACATACTGGGATTTGTCTGTGCTTCTCTTTAAAAAAGGAAAAAATTGATTACTGAATTGGTTACTAATCTCTGAGCATTGAAAGTTTTAGATCAAAGGTACTGATCTCGCTGCAAGTTCATTTTTTTAATCACAAAATGTTAAGTCTGTTAGAAAAACAGGTGGAAAAATGAAAATCAGAACTTGTAAAGTTACCTAGACTTTTAAAAAATTGACATTTCTGAAAGACCTACTGTATTGTACTTTGAAAATAGAAACCCAAGGATCAGCCTGCACTATGGTAGGCAGCTATGGTCCTTGGGAATGACCACATCTTTTCCTTGACACATTAAGGTGCAATGTATTAGTTTTGAAATTACTTTAAAATGTGATACAAGTGCCATAAACTCTTGGTCCTTGCACATACTTGCAGCTTGTGAGCTCTGCAGGCATCCTTCCCACTCCTGTTCTGCTGCCAAGAGAACACTGCTTTTTCTCGCACTTGTTGTGTGCTGAGTCATTTAGGTTACTTGCAGTTACTGAACACCAGCTTATGTTGAATCAGGATCTGGAGGGCTGGACAGTCAGAAGAATCACTGAAGGGTTTTTTGCCTCTTAATAGTGAGATTAGTCTAATGGACTGTTGGAGGCTTCATTTAAGATTACATTAAGCTTTCTGCCATTGAGCATGATAGTTGAAGTCAACAGTGAGTAGAGTACATTTACATTCACTAAGCAAACAGACATGCCATGTGAGTTTTCTTAATTGCTATTTACTTTTATTAGCCTGGAAAATCATCTCAGATTTTTCATTTTTCATTTATTGCAGCAGTAAATTCACAAGCTGTGTAAGCCTACAGATTCTAGAACAGCTTTCTGGAGTAAAGTAATGAGACAAAACACTATTAAAACCCTTTACATAAGGTCTGCAGTAGGAGGTGCTGCTTTCTGCTTTGTGCACCCCAGCTGGGAGGGAGCTTGTGAGGCTCACTGAGTAGTGCAGATGCTGTGGAGGGCTGCATCAGCTCTACAGGTTAACTGAAGCTGTAATTTCTCTTCTGCTTGGGTGGCTGAAATGCTTTTTAGGGCTGAAGATATCTGTGGCCTACTTCTGCTTGGGAAGGATTTACATATGGGAAGGTCTCAATTTAAGCACAATTACTGTATGGTAGAGCACCCACTAAACGAATTGCTCTTCTGGACTCCTGAAATCTATTCAAGCAGCTACTGCTTTTAAGCAAAAGAAATCAAAGATCCAGAATTTTACTACTGTGGTACAAGCCCCACGTACTGTCCTAGTAAAAAAAATTGGGCTCTTCTTGTTTGGTGGAGTTAATTTGGTTTTGGTTTTTTTCCTGAAGGATAGCAAATGTGTCTTGTTTGATAAACACGGCAGGTAATTTACTCTCTTTTAATCAAGAACCGTGTATGCTGCTGTGTCCCATAACCACGGCAGCTTGGGATTGTGCTCTGGTGTTAGCAGTCATTCAGTGAATGCATTACAGAATCATAAAGGTGGTAACTACCATCGTGTTGTCCCTGAAATAAAGTAGCAAAATAGGCATCTAAGTGGGTTTCTTCTCATTCCCATGGACAATGAGGTAAGGGAGAGGTTTGGGGGGGTTCTGGCTAAATGGTTTCTGCAGATGGAAATTTCTAAAATCGTGAATGATGTAATGCAGTTGGAAATTCTTCTGTATGCCCTGGCAGTGGCTCAGAGCCAGTCAATGAAGCTGAACAGATTTGAACTGCTGTTCAGAACAGTTACTTAACAGCCTAATTCACCTCACATCCATGCCCCATGCCCCTTAGGTGGTGATGTTTGTGAATTTCAGAATTGTAAACCAGCAGCTCAGTCATGAGACCTCTGTGATGGGTGGCTTGACCTAAGAGACTAGCAAGGAGTTCTGATAGTTCCACACTTGTTTCAGCAGTGACACCCTGCCTTACCTTCTCCCTAGTTTATCACTGACAAGGTAAGTCTTCCCATGAGCTGGAATCCTTAATGACTAAACAGCTTCTCACTGCATCTTAATCTGTGATCTGTATTTGCCCTGATTAGCATCTGGACCCCTGGTTTCAAATACCAGTGGGAACAAGTCTGTTCTGATTCCTTATTTTCTCAAGGCATCTGTAAAGCACAGCTGTGCATGGTGCAAGCCCGTGGGTGTCAGTCTGAATGCATTTGTGCAATAGCAGTGACGTGAAACCAGCATGAAACACTTGGCTGGCCAAGGTACTGCGCAAAGTGGGAAGCTAGTTTCACTGAGAGAGACAAACTGTTCCTCAACATGTTTCATACCACTATGTGGCCTCCATAAGAACAGACATGTAGACATAAGTATAATTTGGGTGTTTGGTATGTTTAATAGAAAAACCCCAAAACACACCAAACTGCAATATGGGAGGGCTGGTCTCTTTTTCAGATATGATACTTGCAGTTGTCTGTCAGTTACTGGATATGTAATATGGTATACTACTAAGACTCACAAGATGAGCTCATGAAATCATTTTATTTGTTTGCTTGTAAGGGAATTATGCCTAAATCTGCAGTGATAGAACCAGGTCAACCCCACAGGAGGTCTGTTCTGATGCCAGGTGAAGCCATGTACCATTTGTCCTTACTATGGTAATTTGTTTCCATTACATTCTTTGAGGTTCAACTAAGGTAAGATGCAGATTTTTCAACACGTAGGTTAGAGTGAAATCAGTAAAGAACACTTCCAAGTATTAAGTCTGATGCTTGACAATTTGCTCTCCAAGCTAGGCAAGCTCAATGGTGACAATTCCTTCTAAGATCATCTCTGTGCCTGAGTTAAGTTGTGAAATAAATTATGAGGTCAACATACTGCTGCTGGTGAGGGATAACAGACAAGGTTGTCTTAAAATAATCAGTTTAATTAACTGCTTCTGAAATAACTGGCCTGCATATTAATGATGTCCCTCTTATAAATTAGGCAGTTCTAAAGTACTGTGCTGAATAGTCTGTTGTAAGGGAGAAGAGAATTCACTTGTTACTTCAGGAAGGTTTATTTCCGTTTCCCTCTCTCAGCCTGTAACAGTCCTTGCCAGGACGGAATAGGAACAGGAGGATACTGTTGTTTCCGTGTTGAGGTTTGCCACTCTCAATTGGGCTGGATGCTTTTCAGTTGTAATTATGTAGATATGATGAATGCTAAGTGATAGAATGGGACCACTTAACTCTGATAGGTTCTTGAGGCAGCCAGCGCTGATTGAGGGAAGTCGTGTTAAGTTGCAGTGGGACAGTTACACAAGGACAGAGTGGCCCCAGCACGGAGAGCTGAGAGTGTTTTCAATATTTTGGCACATATTGAATTTGGCACCTCCTTCATTCTCACCCTCTGCATTTTATTTCAAGTAATAATCAAAATCACTCTTGTGTTCCAGTGAGGGGGGGGTGGGTTTATAGCAATTGGAAGGGAGCAGTTTTAATGTTCGCTTCTATTTTCTTGCACTCTACTACACAAGTAACCCACATAAGAAAACTGGTAAACTTAAAAATGAGAAAAAAGATGACTGGAGATGCCAGAACATGTTAATAGGAAGATAACCAGAGCAGCAATTGCCAAAGTCAGTAAGTGCGTCCAGCTGCTTTGATGGATCCTCTCTGCTCATCCAAGTAATTGCAGAGGAACTGGATGTGCTTAAGACTCATAACAGCGCTCCAGGCTGTGGGAGCTGTAAAGTGAGAATTTCATACAGTGAAGCATCTAGTTCTGATGAACAAAGATTTAAAACAAAAAAGGTTACTGCTGTAGTAAGCACCTTTGCACAACTGTTTCAGCAAAGCACTGTGTTTCTTTAAATGAAATTCAGGGAAGATTTCTGCGTACGAGTGTAAGTACGGGGGTGAAAACCAATTATGAATGTACTACTGAAGAGAGGCTGCTACTATTAAAAGTTAACTAGCCACAAGCGTGTTAGCTGTGTATGCTTCTGAGACAGACCCAGAGAAAAAGCTTTTTTGAGACTGTATATAACATGAAAAACTGTTCTAAGCTTGCAGCAAAAATACATGTTGGTAGCCTGAGCCCACTGTAGATATTTTTTAGAGAACTTCCACTGAGGGGTTAGTTATCCGCTCATATTACTTTTTTAAAAGTCATTTTGGAAAGATTGATGACACATTAGTGAACTTGTACAACTTTGTATTGAAAATCAGTCTGCATGAACAGGTCATCTAATTCACTGAAAATTACTTCTTTAGGTTTAGGAATGCACAGAAGAAAACCCTAACTGCACATTTCATCACAAAAATCAAATGACTGAAGATAATGAGTTAACTTCCACAACAAAAAGGACTTAGACATGCCACTTACTAGTGACTAGTGTAGATTAGCTTTTTGCTAGAGGAGAAAAATGTGCATTTCATACATTGTATTGCTGTTTTTATTGTAGCTTGATAGAGTTACCATGAATCATTTGTCAACAGCTTGAAAAAAGCAGGTAAGCCTGTCCACAACAGTGCAAGTTATCAGCTGAGGAACAGCAGCTTAACTCTACCACATTCAACCCAGGTCAGATAATCTACAGTCTTAGCCTGAATGGAAGCTTACCAAAATTATTTTTTTTACATCTCTAACACGCAGCTAATGATTTTTAAACAAATATAATCACAACTTCAGGTAGGTAGAGGTGAAAAGCCCACATGATATAACTGCATTTTCACATTCAGGGATCAGAGTGAGATGATGGCATCTCAGGTGAATTTGTGTTCAAAGTTCCACCACACCCTCTCTCAACCACTCCATGCTGGCAAGCTTTTACTTAGTGCAAAGAGGCTACAAAACTATGAAACAATCTTTAAAAAGGTAGTTTCAGAAAGCTTTACTGAATACTTCCTGATTTGTTACAGCATCAGTAAATTACATTTTGCATTAGCGTGCTTTACACTTTCAAACCAGTTTTGCAGGATGTTATAGGAACTCTGTACTACCATCTTAGGGAACAAGTACAGTTTGTAAGCACATCTAGTAGTGTTTGAGTGTGACTGTGACAGGCCTGAAGACAGGGTTGCTTTGTCACATGACACCACAGGTAAAGAAAGCAGATCTCTTAAAACAGTGTTGTGCTGGTAAACCATATGGCTGGTCCAAAGGCTCTTCCCTTCTGCTATCTTGACCAAAAAAAGCCAGGTGCGTCCCTATGCTGTCACACTTGTTCATCTCATACCCAGGCTTGTAGCAATTCTGGTGGTAATTAAGAAATTTGTTCATTTATTATAGAAGTGAGACAAATTCACTTGATAGAGACTATCACAACTTCGTGCAGATGACATTGCATAAGTGAGAAAATAATTCTGTATGGGATTCTGAAGTCCAACATTATTATTCAAAATACTTCTTCATATTAATTTCCTATGAACTTTGTATGTCTGCCTTGTGCAATTAACTTTCCTGTTGCCTTATTTGTTAAATCCACGGTGGCAAATGCGAGAGTTCTTCCTTGCTTCAAAACCTGAGCTGTAATCAGTATCTCTTCTCCAATCTTAGCAGCAGAAGTGTATCTTCAAGGAAGAAAAAAAAAGGAGCAGGTAAGAGACTGTACAGAGGATAAATCCAAGAATATTCCTGCATTTTATGTTATCATGAAGGAATTAGGAGAAGTGGGTAATAAAGACACATCTCTGTCTGCCTGCCGACTTGCAAACCCCCAATTCTTAATGGATTTGAGCTCCTCTAACTACTGGCAGTGGTAAGTAAGTATAAGAGTTCCCTGAGAAAATGCAGGCTAGAAAGAAACCCATTGGCTTGGTTCTGAGGAAAAGTCCGTTTTGGAACAGAAACAATGAGGTATCCAAGACTTCAGTTAAAAGTTCAGCTCCAAGTCCCATTCCAACCACTGCTGGCTCCCTACAGCCTTTCTAAACTAGTCTGGCTGCTTCAGCTGCAAAATGTCATTGTTCCAAAGGCTCCAGAAGGTCATTTCTGTATGGAACCGTAAGCATAGGTTAACTGTTTCCCATATTCCAGTCAGAAGAAAGTCATGGAAATCTGGGCAGCTCTCAAATGCTGTTTCCATTCATTAGACGACTCTTTGTTTTTATTTACATGAGCAGGAGAGTGTGCTTTTAAAACACACTCTTCAGGGAATAGGAAGAATTTCCCCACAAAGAATTCCCCTGGAAAGAATGAGAAGGAACATGATCCAACCATGATCTGAGGTAAGGGAACAATATTCAAATGTTAGAACTGCAGAGGAAAATGAAAAATTGCTGGATGTTAATCTTGTTGAGATAAATTTCATCAACCAGTCCATTTTTATACACGACGCCATGTCGCAAGAATGTCAGTCACGCCTAACGCTGATGTAGCACCAGCTCCACTGGTTGACAAGGGCAGGATTTCAGCTTTGTCTCATTTCCAGAAGCTGCTGCTGATCCTCTTGTGGTTACCAAAAAAAAATTTCTCTGTTTCTCTCTGTTCTTTCCATTACTGAAATAGCTTCCTCATGACAACTTTTTAAAAAGCTCCTTCCCAAAAAGGAAAAAAGTTCTTATAACAATATTTGATATCCAATCTCACTTGTTCAATGAACGCAGTAGTCCAACTTAAAAAAAGCTGTTAATATTGCTTCATGTAACATTGCCTAAAGGTAATTTTGGATCACCTCCAGAGACAGCACTTTCTTCAGATTTCAGCCCTTACATAATTGGGTGGACATAACTGATAGTGTCAATAATTCAGATTTTGGCCTCTTGTTATACTACTGCAGGGAAAAACCCATAATCATAGGAGAATTTTAGGTTTTAATTTCCAGCAAGATCCTAGTCATCACAGTGGTAGCATGAAACGTAAGTAGATGCTTAATCTCATCTACCCAGTGGAGAAATCAGAAGGTGCTGGGAGAGAAAGGAGGGAACCTGGTAAAGATACAGATCACTCCCCACACACTTTTAAAGTTTTTTTTTTTAAGGCAGTTTTGATGAGGGGTTACTTTTCTAAGATTTTTAATGTTCTGTATTAGTTATTCCAAGTAGGATTACTTTAGTTCCAATTGGTTATAATCTCTTCATTAAAAGTAATGAAGCAAAGCTGACAAGCTACAATAGCACGATCAAAGAAAGTTTCAGAACAACTGGTCTTTTTAAGATACTCTGAATTTTCATTACAGGAAGAACTATTCTCAGTATAAAACTACCTTAAAATAACCTAGAGCAAAGGAATCTTCTTCCACTGAGAAATTCTGATTCAATCTGTAATTCACTCTCTACATGAGCACACAACAGAGGTAAATTCTTTCCTGCTTTAATAGTTTTCTCTGGTTTATGGACTAATACTAAAAAAGGGTTTATAGAAAGCTGCTTACCCTAGACCTTGGGTTTTGAGGAGACATTAACATATTTGCACAAATGAAAACTGAAGCCAAACCAATTTCTTGAAACTAAAATTGACCACATATCGACATCCCTTTATATTCTACGAAGGAATGGGGACTGTCTCTTAAACACATGTAACAAATAAAAGCTTAAGAAGGTCCAACTCAAAATTTGAAATCAAATGTCAGTCTCCAAAAATACACACACAACCCCCTTAATTTATCAAAACAGGACTTCTGAAAACAAAGAAAATGCCCATTTTTAGTGAGCGCCACAGCACAGAAATGGTGTACAATGGAGTCAATAGGGGAAGAAAAGTTAGCATATTTTAGTAAACATAATGGATGATACCTACGTGATGTTCATGTCCACACTGACCCCAGGCACTGCTCTTTCTGTGTACAGCAATGCTGCTGTTGACACCACATCCACCAGTGTGGCTGTCAAACCTCCGTGTAATGTGCCACCTCTGTTTGTATGCTCCTCCTCTACTTTCATTTCACACACAACTTTTCCAGGAGTTGCAGATTGAAGTTTCATCTGTATAACCAAAAAAAAGGAATAAAAAGCTTACTGACAAGTAGTACCAACATAGCGCTGCTGANCATTGGCCAGCCAGAGCTAGGGGGGTGCTGCAGGATTGGGGGTACTCTGCAGGATACAACACCAACACCTAATATTGCCCTCAATCAAACTGAAAGTAAATCTTGTCTGACTCTGGACTCATGAGACAAATTAAAAGACGGAAAATACAGTAATTCAACTGTCCCATTAGATATTTCCACAAATTTTGAGCAGAAGACTGTTGCCTTAGAAATATTTGTACTTCTAATGCAGACAAATATTTAAACTGACAGCTTAACAAAACTTCAATACTTGCTATGCTGTCAGGAATTCCTTAGGAGGAAACTGTCTTCAGTTTTCCTTTTGCTTTAATCTGTGAGTGAAAAGCCAGATTAGAGGGAACACAAAACTGCTCTGAGTATCTGTGTGTACTGTAGTTGTGAAGGCATATTTGTTAGCTCACAAAATGAAGAGACCACCAGTAATTCATTGATCATTATATTAGACCAACCTCAGTAAAAATCAGTATTTTGAAATAAGCATTAGAAATACTAATCAGATTGGCCTCCCTGATTGGAAATTCATATCTCTGAGTAGCAGTATCCAAGACTGTATCACAGTGTTACAGCATCATTATCTGCATATACAGTTTTATTCCAGCCCATAAGTGGTAAATACAGAACTACAGTTCACCTATGATACCATATTTCCCCCTGTAACCAACAAAAGAAGCTGGAATTTTGAGACCAAGAAGCTACTGCAATTCAGTATTTTAAAATCTCTATTTAAATTTCTTCAGTTTTGAATATAGTAGCACTATATTCAAAATCTGAAAGTAGATGCAAAACTGGGGTAAGTTCCACATATATATACATGTGTAACTAAGACTTTGAAGTGTCTTTAGACTATTGAAAGTGAAATGTAGACATATTTATTATATTTATTCCTACTAATTTTCAGGTTTTTTACAAGGGCTTTTTTTAACTTGAATGTTTCCATTCTGTTACCAGCTGAGTTTATTTAAATATTTTTTGATCTTAAAAGTTATTAAGATTGAAATGTTTCCAGTTTCATTGTTCCTTATTTATCATGCAGTGTACGAGCTCAGTTTCACCCTTTCTGACAAGCCAAAGTTTATCCCAATTTTGCAGATAAATGATACTAAGATCAATGATGATGTAGTACAGTCTTCTAATGGAAAAAGCTGGGATTAAACTAAGAGGAAATTACTGAGGCAACATCCTGATATAGAAATAGCACTTACATCAATGAAAATCCAAAGTCCTAAATCAGGTATGCTGCTGCACTGGAGGCCTAAGCTTCTGACAGAATTTTTAAGGAGGACTTTACTGATGCTCAGCACTGGGAGCAGATGGCTTCCACTCCTGTCAGGGACTGGTGCTCCAACCCACCAGCAAGGCGAGGAAAGCATCTGGTCCCATTTGTCATTGCTCTGATCTGGCACTACATGCCTGCTCTCCTTGATGAAAATAGTTCAGTACTTGAACGCTTCCAGGACCTACTCAGCTAAAGCTGCAGGTCTGTGCTTCTCCCAGCCCTGCTGCGCTTGTCCTCCCACGCGTCTGCCTCGGGGAACAGCACACTGCTTCAGCTTCCAGGCTTTAAACACACAGTCATTAAACCCTGTGTAGATACCACGTTGGAGTTAAACCAGAAGCTAAGTCTGAGGCTGGAGGTGAAAGGTTTCAGACTAAAATGTGTCTTCTCCAGAATAAGAAAGACCTTGGGTCATTTAGTTATGGTAAGAGAGATTTCAGCTATCTCCCAGAAAAGCAGCAGTTACTTTGAATTCAAATATAACTGTGCTTTTATTGTTGTTATCATCAGGTTCCTAGCATCCTAATTCTAGAAGGTTGCAGGAAAAATCTAAAAGTATTCCAGAGCAAGAAAGGAAGCCTGTTTCCCAAGGCTCACTTCCAGCCAGTTACCTTTACGAGCTGAACTGCTAATATTTGCTCATCACTTATCAGGATTCAAAAGGAGTGTGAAGTTATCACAGTGAAGTGGTAACTAAGAACTAAATGGACTCTATAAATAAACGATCTTCTTAAAGCTTTATACATTTAAAAAAAACCTTTATATTCGCCAACATGTCTCGGAAAAACATGACTGTAAGAATTACTTTGCGGACAGTTGATTTCTATTAAATGTAGCAGATCATGGAGCTGTCAACAAAAGCACTGCTTCCATCATAACATTTGCTCCTCTACAAAGCAAAGTATATGAATTTTTACATGGCTGGTTTTCTTAGATGTATTTACTCCATCACTCCATGTCACAGTTACACAAACAAATAAAAATTAAAGGGAAAATTTAATCAGAACACTGAAACTGCTTCACAGAACTTTCCTACACAGCAGCTATGCTACCGCATACTACACAATTAACAGTGTAAATGAGCAGCAACTTCAACTTTTTTTTGAGCATAATGCCATCAGCATGACACTGCAGCAGTACCAGTCAACTACATTTCTTTACACCAGAAGAACATGACCCCAGTGCACAAGCACAGAGCCCACCCCAGAGAGCACTGTGCACTGTGTCATTGTGCTTTCAGTCTGACTTCAGGCTGAGGTGTGAGATGTTATAACGAACTACCTTTTTAATTTTAAACAGGGAGAAGTTTATTTCACAGTTTCACGGTCCTGGAAGTTAGCTGCTTCGCATGTGCTGCGAAGGGAAGAATGACACTTGCTGAATGACTCCTGAAGGTTATTCAGTACAGTCACCTTCAGAGAGCTGCTGGAAGGCAGCTGGACTATTTAACGAGAGTTACTGAATAACAATCAGTTATTCTTCGTATTGTTATTATTCTTATTATAACCACTGTGTTTTCTACCCCGTGTTAGCACCACGGCCACACGCCCCCGTTCCGAGGCCTGGAACGCGGGGAAACACCGGCGGGCCTGCACCACCGGGCTCCTGCCGTGCCCGCAGCCCCGCCGAGGCTCGGCCCTGTCCAGCCCCGGCGTACTGACCCCCTGATCCCGGTTCAGCCTGTTAATCTGGGAGGGGACAGAAGGTCGTACAAACGAGCTGCCCCGGCGGGGCCGCGCTCCCGGAGCCCTGCCCTCCAAGTGCCCGTACCTTGCGGAGCACCCGGTCGAAGCCCTTCGACTCCACCATGTACTTCATGGCCTCCTTCAGGCTCTCCACCGTGAACCCCATGCTGCCGCCCCGCTGACCGCTGACCGCCGCCCGCCCGCGCCCCGGAACGGCAACCCCGGCGGGCGGTGCCTCCCCCCCCCCTTCCGCCGCGGCCATGGAGGAGGGGGCCGAGGCAGCGCCGAGCCCGCCGCCGGCGGAGCAGAAGCGGGAGCAGGAGGATGAGGATGAGGATGAGGAGGCGCTACACGTCGCCAAGCGGAGGAAGGTGCTGTGCTCCGAGTTCGCCGCCATCACCAGCAGCGACGCGGCCGTGGCGCGCCGCTTCTTGGCCGGCAGCGACTGGCACATGGAGGTACGGCCGGGGCCGGCGGGGCCGCGGGGCTGTCCGGCGGCGGCCCCTCTCTGCCACCCGCCCCTGTGTTTCAGAGGGCGCTGAACGCCTATTTCGACCCGCCGCGGGAGACGGAGGCGGCGGCGGGCGGAGCGGCCCCGGCCAGCGCGGACACCGGCAGCTGGTAGGTGACAGGGACAGGGGAGATGTGGCGGGGGGAGGTGGGACGGGGGTCCAGGAGCGGAGCATCCCCAGATGCAGGCAGGTTCCTCTCGGCGGGAAGGTGCTGGGACCCGGGGAGAGCCATCGCCGGGCCGGGGCGTAACCTGGGGAGCAGCGCTCCCCTGCCGCCTGGCATCGCACCTCAGCTGATGTGTACCGAGACAGCTGGTTCGTGTTCCTTTTCTGCACCCGTTCTCGTCCTTTCCTGGCGTTTCTCTCCCTTTGAGAGGCTGTCAGGCTTTTGGGCTGCATTATCCCTCTGTGGATCCTCTCGACTGGTGGATTGCGAGCCTTTTGGAGAAGGCACAGGCACATTTTCTTCTCATTGCCTCGTCTTGTGCAGCAATACATATGCAGATTTTACCGTACACACATTTGTATATGTATAAATTATGCATGTTTGTATTATACTAGATGTATGCATATTTATATTTCTATAAATAAACTTGACATGTTCATGCACACCTTGTTAAATGTACCTGTGAAAGTTAAGATGTAAGATCTGTGTCTTACGTACACAATCTCACAGCACAGCTGGAGGGTGTACTGAATGTGTTGATCTGCATGTGGAACTGAACTTCTCCAGATCCCTGCCTGCCACAGTTTAACCCCAGATACCAACTAAGTAGCATGCCCCCGCTCACATGGACACCCTCACACACCACCACTCTCTCAGTAGGGTGGGAAAGAGAAT
Organism: Aleadryas rufinucha; assembly: GCA_013397815.1. NCBI lineage: Eukaryota > Metazoa > Chordata > Aves > Passeriformes > Aleadryas > Aleadryas rufinucha. Next base: position 135,737 of record VZTH01003781.1, on the reverse strand, counting down.
TGAAAAAAAAAGATAAAACTCATGGGTTGAGGTAAGAACAGTTTTATACTAGAAATAAAATTAATAATAATAATATAAAATAATTTATAATGAAAAGGGAGATAACAAAAAGAGAGAGAGAAACAGAAACCAAGAAAGATAAGTGATGTGCAGTACAGTTGTTCACCACTGACTGACTGATGCCCAGCCCATCTCTAAGCAGCAGTTGGCTCCTCCTGGCCAATTGCCTCCAAGTTCATTCAGTGAACATGATGACCTATGGTATGGAATATCCCTTTTGCCAGTTCAGGTCAGCTCTCCTGGCCGTGTTTCTTGCTGGCTTCTTATGCACCTGGCATAGCATTGGAAGCTGAAAAGTCCTTGTCTTGGGGTAAGCATAGTTAGCAACAGCAAAAACATCAGTGTGTTTTTAACATTATTTTGACCAGGTTTTCTTGGCAAAGTTTTGATAGTGAGGGGCTACAGGGGTGGCTCCTGTGAGAAGCTTCCAGAAGCTTCCTCTGTGTCTGACAAAGCTAGTGTCAGCTGACTTCAAGACAGACCTGCTGCAGAACAAGGCTGCGCCCATCAGCGATGGTGGTGACACCTCTGGGATAATGTACTTAAGGTTAAAAAGTTGCTGCACAACAGCAACTGCAGTAGAATAGAGAACTGAAAACAGCCCTGCAGACACCAAAGGTCAGCGAAGAAGGAGGGGCTGGAGGTGCTCCAGGTGCCAGAGCTGAGATTCCCCTGCAACCTGTGTGCAGAACTTAGTGAGGCAGCTGTGCTCCTGCAGCCCATGGAAGACCAGTGTAGCAGAGATTCACCTGCAGCCCAGGGAAGGCCCCACCCTGGAGCAGGTGGGTGCCTGAAGAAGGCTGGGAGCCCATGGGAAGCCTGTGCTGGAGCAGGATCTGGGCAGAACCTGTCGACTCATGGAGAGAGGAGCCTATGTCGGAACAGGTTTGCGGGCAGGACTTGTGACCCTGTGGGGAATCCACTCTGAAGCAGCCTATTCCTGAAGGACATGGGGAGAGAGTGGGACCGTGGGGAAAGAGTTGAACTACTCAAGTGCTTTGGATTATGTTGGTCACCATCTGATTAACTGAAATCAGAATGGTAAATGTTATCTTGCATCTATAAGGAGGAGGAGAAACCACTTACTTCACCTGTGGACCACAGCTCTATGACTGGGGCCTGTGTGTTTTAGTTATTGTGCTTTTAAGTGGTTTTGAGAAGAATACATACTTTAGAAGGTAAGGGAGATAATCACAGATAGATAGGTGTTCTGCATGGTGACAAACAAATACGCTCTCTCTTTAGCATTGACCTCACAGCAGATGCAACTACAAGTAATGCTGGTGTTGATAGTGCAGACTCGCAGCAAAAAGAAGACGACAGCAACTTCTCGCTGATCACCTGGAACATTGATGGGCTGGATCTAGGAAATCTGAAAGATCGAGCTAGAGGAATCTGTACATACCTGGCACTGTAAGTATAGCCTCCTCTTTGTATTGTCATGTACCTGGATTCAAAAGGAAAAAAAAAAGCTTCTTGATTTAAGTACTTACAAATCTTCTTGCCCCAATTACCTTAATGTTAGATGCAACAGTACAATCGCCTTATAAATCCTAAACAGCTGAGAGTTGTTAACACTGACTGTAAGAGGTGTGAACCTATGCAGCATCCCAGAGGTTAAATATTTTGAGATGGTTTTTAAAAGTCAATAATGAGCAATATTGTTCAAGTTGCAATTGTATATCACAAACATACTTCATACATATATCCTGTACATGAGAAGGGTAAAACTGCAAGAAACTTGCAGTGGTGTGAATAACTTCATGCTAGAGCAAACTGAAATAGCAACAAAGATTTTTAGTGCATTTTTCTCTTGCTGTTACTGTTAGTTGTCTATCAAAAAAAAAGTGCAAGATTAAAGCACTAGAATCTGTGCTTATCCTTAATTTTTCTCGCAGTGGAAGCCTGCCTTGAATATATTTTGAGGAACTTAACAATTACATAAATTGATTCATCTTAATACAGTAACTTATCTGTGTAGATTAAGTTACTTAAACAAGTGATAATTTCCTCTCAAAACAGCAGAAACCCCTTAACTGAATCAAATTTCACTTCTTTTTGTTCACCTGGAGTGGCTGGAACCTTCTGGAGAACATGTCCCAAAGCTACTTTGCAGCTGCTTCAGTTGAATTCCTCGTGTATGTAGTATATGAAACCTGCAAGGTTGTGGTATAAAGAAGTCATGCATTTTATTACCATGCCAGTTCCATGTTCATAATAATAATTGTTTCCTCCCTTTTAGTAATGGTGCTGTCTACACACTGATAAATATAATGGAGATAGGGTTTTTTTTTCTTTTTTGAAGAACAGATTCTTACAATACCCAGCAAAATGAGGGCAAGGTGCACCTGAAATCCCTGACTCTGTTCCATTTTGCCTCAGACTGTTGCAGTACTACTTCTCAGTAATTAACTGAAAATCTTGCCTTACTGATTTCAGATACAGTCCAGATGTTGTGTTTTTACAAGAGGTCATCCCACCTCATCTCCCTCTTCTCCAGCTGAAAGCAGGCAATTACACTATTATCCCAGGTAAGAAAAACCCTCAGTTGCTAAAGACAAAAACCAGAAAATAAAGGTTGGGTTTTTTCTGTCTCTCTTGCCAAAACCGCCAACCATTTGTAAGAGCATAACGAGTAAAGTGAAGAAGGAAACACTCAGAGTTTTTCTGTGTTTTGATATCAGCATATAGCTTGATGCAAATTACTTGTGAAAAGGTTGCTTGCCTGGTGGTTTCCTTTGTATTTTTTTCTGCATTTTGAAAGACTGGTAGCAAGGGTGGCCAAAAAGTACCATAGATAAGAAATTTTAAAAACATTTGCATTTAAAAAATCTGAAAAATTCATATAGCTACTATGCAGATTTTCGCTGTTGACTTTGTACAGCTTAAAAATCAACGTATTCTCACCGGTTGTGGTACAAAGGTCTCTTTCAGAACCTTAACCTGTCTTATGGCACAGCAGAAGACATCCTCAAACCTTTCTTTCCTTCGTCCTCTTTAGGTAACATTGACGGGTATTTCACTGTCATGATGTTAAAGAAATCAAGAGTGAAGCTACTGAAACATGAGATAATACCTTTTCCAACAACTACCATGAAGAGGAACCTTTTGGTTGTGCATGTGAGTGAGTCAGGATGTATTAAGCAGCTGTACTTCTGCCTTCCAAGCAAAAAATCCCAGGAAGGGCTGAAATGGCTTTTTCTCTATGACAGTCTCAAACAGCAGAAAAACTTCTTCTCCAAGCGTACAAACCCAGTTGCATTTGATACTGATGAACTTAAATCTTTTATGCAAGTTACTTACCGTACTTTGTTTTCAAGTCTCATAACCTCTGAAAACAACTAAAAGCCTGGTATCCTTCTGTAAGCCCCTTTTCTTCAATATAAAAATAATATTAACCAGAGCTCTGTCATTCAGTAATTTGCTTTGTGATTAGATTTTGTCTTTGAGCTTCTTGTCGTGATGTGAGTAGTAACACTGCCTCTTTGTTTCATATGTAGGTGAGCATATCTGGTATTGAACTTTGCCTTATGACCTCTCATCTGGAGAGCACTAAAAATCACTCTAAGGAACGTATAAAGCAACTGCAAATAGTACTAAACGAAATGCAGAAGCAGTCTGAGTCCACCACTGTTATATTTGGAGGGGATACAAACCTCAGAGACAGCGAGGTAAATAGAAATAAACAGCTTTGTTATTTAGAGAAGGTATTCTGACAAACCTTCTCAGGCTTTTCTGTTGTCTTTGTGAGAAATTACCTGCTTAGGCAGAACAGAGGTATTCAACACTTACTCTTAAAATGTGGAACTGTGACTAAGTAGAAGTAAGCATTGTTCTGGCTGAGGTAATTTATATGGAGACCCCTTCCCAATTACAAAATGCCTTATTAGCAATATTTATATCTGAGCGGATGCAGGCAGATTGGATGGAAGTTTTGACTTCAGAAACATCATCTCATTTTGAGAACCTCATCTTTACTTGTTCAACTCTCCAATTCTCAGAGCTTGTAGAATCAATGAAAGAAGAGGGTGCTCTGGAGAAATAGATCTTAATCCCCCATACCCAAGACGTTGAACATTAGAAGTAGTTTTTGGCTTCTGATACTAAAAGTGAAATTTGTGCACTATTGCTAGAAGGTCAGAGTTTCACCTCTCCTTCTCCAATGACATTCCATTGCAGTGAACTGGAACAACATTGCTTTAGGAAACATGCTGTTGACCCCTATACCTCAACATTTCAGAGCTGAAAATTTATTTTGCAATATGTTTTGGATTTAGAAAGTGCTACAGGAATTGGTCATGCTTTAGTGTGTCTGGAGAAATACCATAGTTTATAAACATCTCCAAGATCTTTGATTTTTAACAACTTATGTTTTGCAGAAAAAAAAAGCAATGCTGTGACAATTCAGTTGTATTTTTTTAAGGTACAATTTGTGAGTTCACTATCTCGTGAAATTCTTTTCCTCTCTCTGCCTTCAGGTTACTAAACTTGATAACCTACCTGACAACATTAAGGATGTGTGGGAGTTTTTGGATAAACCTCAACACTGCCGCTACACTTGGGACACGCAGTCCAACACCAACCTGAATGCAGCCTACAAGTGCAAGATGAGGTTTGACCGTGTTTACTTTCGGCCTGCAGTGGAAGGGGGGCATTTTATTCCACGAAGCATGGACTTAATTGGTTTGGAAAAACTAGACTGTGGCAGGTTTCCTAGTGATCACTGGGGTATTCTGTGTAACTTTGATGTTATATTATAAAAAAGAAAAAAAAGGCTTGCATTATTAGTTTTTAGGTGATTTATTCTTGTTTTTACAAAATTTTACCCTCTCAGTTTAAGGTAGGGCATATTAAGTTTTCAACCCTAATGTGTTCTTTGCTCTTGGCTTCTGCAGGAATAGCTTCATTTCAAGCCAGGTTTCCCTTTTCCTATTGTATGCATCTTTTCTTGAATCACATTTTAAAATATTTATTTTTAACAATATCCGCAAAACCAAACATTCTAGTTTTAAAATGACAGGAAAAACCTGTAAATACAATTCATAAACATACTCAGTGATTTAAAAGACACTTTTATTTTGGCATGTATTATGATCTCATAATAAAGATTGCTTTTTTGTATTTTAAGACTACTTTTATTGTGCCTTGATTGTTTATTTTATAACCATTCCCATCATCCTTTACAACCTTGTCTTTTGTAGCGTGTTTTGCATTAGCTTCTACAGTTTGTGTTGAATGTACCCACCCCTTCAGGCAAGATAGTAAAGGAGCTGAGGAAAGAATGACTTGATTCTCACAAAATATGGGTTTCTTAAGTAGAAATTGAACGGATTTAAAAACAGTGTGCCTTCTATTTGGCAAGAAAAAGACATAGGCAGAAGTTGTTCACTTGGGATGGTGTACATCTTACTTTGTGTTTATTAGCCTGGATATGAGGTGCAGATAAAAGATGTGTTGTGTTTCACTGATTTCCTAGAAGCTCTTATAAACTGCTGGGCAAAGCTCAAGGCCTTGTTGACTTTGCAGAAGATCAGTCAGACCTTCTTACTCTCAGAACTGTGTAACCAATCTCGTAGAAGCTGTTGTTTTATTGATATGCAATGCACTAAGCTGATTTAAAAGGGAAAGCCTCCTGACTTTCTGATGTGAAGTTCAGTGCACAGGCATGGAGAAGAAGGACAGATAACTTGTCAGTGATGTGAACAGAGTTTGGCAGCCTAAATTCTTTTACTTCTTTTTGTTGTTGTCATTTGTCTTCATTCTTGAGCCCAAGTCTTACAAACAACTTGTACTTTGCTGCATTACTGTGGTGGCTTGGTTCCACCTGGTAGCCAGTCTGCCACCCAGCCACTGTCTCAGTCCCCTTCCCTAATGGGGTGGGAGGAGGAAATCAGAAAAAAAAAAGAAAGCTCATGGGTTGAGATAAAGACACTTCCCAATTACCCTCATGAGCAAAACAGACTTGGAGAACTTAATTTTTTTCTGAAACACAGGAAGTTTGACTGGAACATGAAGAAGAACTTTACTGTGTGGGTGGTTGAGCACTCGATCAGGCTGCCTAGAGAGGGGGTGGAGTTTCTCTCAATGGGGATATTCACAAGCCTTCTGGACACAATCCTTACTTATGTGCTCCAGTGGGCTGACTGTGCTTGAGCCAGGAGGCTGGGCTAGATGGCTGCCAATGTTCACTTCCAGCCTTACCCATTATCACATTCTGGGACAGTAATTTACAGCCAGTAAAAGTGTTTGACCACTCTTTCAGTAAAGATATCCATCCTGATGTCCAGTCTAAACCTCTCCTGAACAAGTTAACCTTAAACACCTCTTCCCCTCATCTCAGGAACAGGGAGGCCTGAGGAAGGTGTGGTTTTCCGTTCATTCAGCAGGAGGCCCAGGTGACCTTGCTAAACAAGCAAATAAACCTCAGGATGTTAATTCATCTCCACAGACATCAGCTGCAGAAGTCTCCAGTTCTGCTTTCACTTCTTTAAACATTAAACAGCAAATTCCTTTTATTAAAGGTGAATGAGAATAGCTTGTTTTGGGAAGGATGTCCAATCCTGGATTGCTTTCAACATACACCATTTTATAATAACTCAGCTGCAAAAACAAGGAGGGAGAAATCACTGATACATTTTTAAACTCATGTTGACCCCATAATCTCTTCTTTCTATTCCCAAATAAATAGTTCTATAAGAAATTGAAAAATAGGTACAACTGCCAGGATTTTCCTCCTGGGCTTAAAATGGGGCTGGCACAGATCACACATTATGACTCGCTCCATGACCAACTTGTTCCTTACCAAGAGCCTTTGAAGAAATGTCATGGGGTTTGTTGTCAAGGCTTACACCTCCTCCCTCTCCCTGGTGGCTCCAGCCAAAGGATTTGTGGGGAAGGTGAAGGTAGTTAGGCTTTTCTAAAAGTGTCTGAGAAGGGGAAAGTACAATAAACTCATGTTTCATCACCAAGAAACACCAGATTATGTGGCCTCCTGTATTATGGCTGGTTTTGTTTATGTGGCTGCACCTTCTGGACTATTTTGGAAGACATGAAAGAGGCTGACTCCTGATGTTCTGGAGTAGGTTTTTAGATTGGGGAAAAAAAAGAACAGGAAACAAAAGCATTCAGAGTAATGTGTGATCCAGTTCAATGCCTAAAGTCCAGATCCATTTCTAGCATTGACTGATCCCTCCTTTGCTCAGCATCTTTCTTAACCTTTGGAATAGATAGTAATGGGGGTCATAAGAGGAAGCAAAGACGTAACATTTGTATGGGCCAATTAATTTTTATAGTTATAAACAGTAGGTAAGAGGAAGACTTAATTCAGTGCAATTAGTGGTTAGTCATTCTTTTAGAATGAGGAAATTATGCATACATCCTTTAAAAGTGTTCTTAAACTACAGGAGAAGTAATACTTTAATAAATATAAGAAGACATAAACACTAAATGTTTCACTGACTACTGGATGTGAAGCAATACATCTTTAATTAAATGTACTTTAAACCACTTAATAAGCATCCAGATTGCTGACAATCAAGAGCAGTCAGAGCCTTTAAATTAATTTGCCTCTTAATTTAATCAGTGATGTAAAAGGTAAAATATCTGCTGAATACAGCAACTAAAACTTAAAGGGATAGAAACAGAAAAGTTAAACCAAACAAAACATTTCTTGGCCTGCAATTTGTAGTTTGATTTATTTTCCTGATTCAGTAACATAGTATTATGGCATCTATACATCTCAAAGGATTATACAAACAAGTGAGAAAATGCAATGATCCTCCATTTTAATAATCAACAGTAACCTGTACTTGTGGAAATCATGTACTACTGGAGGCATTATTTTATTAATTCTTTGATTCAGGTATCAAGAGAAGAAATTTCTTCTGGGAATCCAGCCAGTCTTAAACACTTCTACATCGAAAGAGCTTGAACTTACTAAAAGAGAAGAGATATACCTAGAATAATGTTAAAGATAAGGGGAGGTAAATAATAAATAGATGGTTTTAAAAAGAAAACAAAGGTGTGGGGGGGAAATAGCAGCACGTAAATTTCCCAAGGTTTTGTTCACTAAGAGTATAGTAAATATTCATTAATGAAGAGGCACAGATTTCATCTTTTTATGTCTTGGAGACAAAGCTTGTGTAACATCAGCTCAGAGCAGAGAGACTCCCAGTGACTGAGAAGTCTTCAGTGTAACACTGACATTTGAGAAAGTAGGAGGCTTAAAACAGGAGGCACAGTAGGCAGAAACGCTGCTTAATTACAACTATTGAAATGAAAATTATACTGTTTCTGCAGTGATAGCACTTAAATGAAAGATAAAAAGGAAAGATTACACCATGCCATTGTAACATTTTACAATATTTTATTTCCTGATGCTATTACTGGTGGTGATGCCTTTCCCTGGTCTTAAAATCAGAGCCAAACATGGTTAAGAGGGAGAAGGGGTTTACCTCAGTATTTATTTAAGGATCCTTAAGGTGCACTCTCCGTTTGGGTGAAACGCGCTGAGCAGCACACACCGAAATGCACACACACCATACATCACATATACAGTTGTAGGCCCTGGGAATTAGCACATCTATCAAAGACTCCCCAATGAGAGGCTCCAGTGAACCCCTTATCCCGAGGAACCTTCCCCCTGGATGGGCCTATCTTCGTTTACAGAATGTATTCTGGAGGGGACTTTGGTGTCTGGGACTCTGACCCCAACTGCGAGGCTTCCAGGATGTTTGGTCTCTTGGCTTAACAGAATATTGGGTCTGTGCTAGTTATCAAACCTAAGACTTAAAAAATATGTGGGCTAACAGCCTAAAAGCTGTATAAAAGAATATATAAAAAGGGGTGTATAAAAAGGCAAAAAATCATCATGGCATCAGTGGGACAGAGGAGCTAATGAAAACCTACTCAGAAATCATGTATTGGGGCAGAAGCTTTACCTGGACCTGGGAGAAAATACTGCATGCAAGTACAGTTGGCAAGGCTGAACAAATATGTCCAAGAAAGGGAAATCACTTCCTTGGGGCTTTCAAAAATTCTCCAAATTATTGAAAAATCAGGAAAAAATCTGTCTCGGATGCCCTGGAGGTGAATGTAATTCTGCTTTTCAGTGTTGGCAGACACTTCCTTGAACTGAAACAGGTCAGAATTTTTTCCATTTAAAATGGAAGTTGGGGAAAAAGGGTCTTTCTGCAAAAGCACTACACTATCTCACCAAGGTTTGGTAACCAAACTAGTGCATCTGCCAGACCTCTAAGCCGATGGCTGACTTGTGAGCAAGGCAGATAAGCAGGGGAGAGCAGGGTTCAGGGTGCCCAGAGGGCTGTACCAGCCCCCCGCAATGGGAGAAACCTCCCAGTAAATGTCATACCTCGAGTCAGGGCTTCCCTGCCACCAGCACCAAGGGGGTGGCAGAAGGGCCTTTTGATGCAGATGGGATGGGTGCTTGCCAGGTCCCCAAAACTACCCCTGGATGTCTGGCAGTGTGTTACCTGTCCTGGCTGATGGCAGCTTCGCAGGACTTTTGTCTGCCCAGCTGAGTGCACCTACTGTGGGAAGGAGCTGGAGGTGAATCAACATTGATCTAGTAGGCTATGTTTCAACACTCTTGAGGTCTTTAGATAGCTTACATCACACTCAGCCTATTATTTCATCAGTGTTAAACCTATTAGCTCATCAGTTTTATGAAAGGCAAGAATTGGCTCAGCAGGAAAATACCATCTTAGCCTCAGCCCTCTGCAGTAATCTGCTTTCTCAGCCTGCTCCTCAGTTTCATAGCATTTCTGGAATTCACAAGCGAGTGGTCAATAGGAGCTGCTGCTGGGGTTCTCAGGTGGGAGCTGTTTGCTCTGATGCCTTTGTATTTGCCTGGGACTGTCTGCATCCCGTTTGTTCAACGGAGAAGGAAAGTCTGCTTGTGACAAAGCCAAGGGCACTGGACCAGCTACTGCTGTGCAGAGAAACCAAAGAGGGGCATTTGCTGCTTTCATCCTTTCCCCTACTGTCACTAGGATGGTGGGAGGTAGCTCCTGACAGGAGGAGAAGAGGGCTTATCTCCCTAAGCCTGCACTGCACCAAGGAGCTCTTTGCATACTTGCACAGATGGTTCAAAAAGCTCTAGCTTTGAGTATCCAAGTGAGTACTTTTTCCTGCAGAAGAATCTGCAGCTATATCTGGTGCTTCTCCAGTCAGTAAAATTAGGAACTCACAAGCATGCAAAGCATTGGAGGACAATCATCTTCCCCCACTGGCTCTGTAAATCAACCCTGGGTGCCGACAGGAAGGCTGCAAGGCATGAGAAAAGGAGCTGCCTCGCAAAGGACAGGCAGCCAGGCTTCCTCTCTCCACACATGCTTCCTTTTCAAAGCCGACCAGTCTCGGTCAACATCAAAAAATATACAACATTTTTATTGATCTTTTTTGTGTTATTATTAGAACAATTATTTTTACATCAAATAAGCAGACTTCAGCTTCCCTAACTGTGGCCTAAACATGGAAATCACAGAAGCTGAGGAATCAAAATTGACGTAACAACATAGCATGAAAAATATTTTAAATGCTGTCAGACAATTTCTCCTTCACAGATATCCACAAGAAATATGGTATTACAGTTCAGAGATTAGTATCTCTCTTTACAGAGCTTATACCAAGGGAGATTTGAGTATCTTCAGGAAAAGTCATACATCCTACAGTTAAAAAAAATTGGTAAGATGGCAATCAGAGGGGAAGTAAAAAGACAAGGCAAAACAGTCGTATACTGAACAGATGACATTTCTCTTTGCCTTTTCGACTAGTGATAAGAATCACTCCCATATTGCCTTAAAGCTAAATTAGTCCAGCACTGCAGAGATGCTTGTGGTTATCCTTGTATGGTGACACCATCATGGACTGCACCATGTCCTTGTTTTGGTCCATCATATAAAAGCTTATCTGATGGGCCATAAGCCAGGAAAGAGCCAGGGAGAAAGTCTTACTGGAGCAAGTTTTCCATTGCATCTCCACAGCTTTCACCTCTCCACTGGCTCCTAGTGGTAATACTAGGGAAGAAATAAATTCTATGCTCCACACGTCTTCACCTAACTATGGCACTTCAGCACAAAGTTTCCACAACTAGAGTATAAGTGATCTTGTGTTTTTGCTTTTGAGGAAAATCCTACCTTACTGACATCTGGGGATGCCCATAAGCAGAGGGAAAGAGTCAGGTCCATGAAAACCTGGGAAGCAGGTTTTGGAGCAGAGTTGGAAAAATTCCCTTCTGCAAGGAGCAGATTATAACTTCCCACTGCAAGGCTGTCATCTTTTTGGTGTTTGGAGAGTGGAGGAACCACTATTTTCATATTTCCTTATTTTGCAGAAAAGTAACTGGTAAAGCAACAGGGATCATTCACACTTTACATGCAATGTGTTTTCCACAGGCCACCTGCTCCACTGCTTTGCAGTCCGGGATAGAAGAGTGAAACATACTCATCTATCTAAAAGTTCCTCCATGTCTGTGTGGCTTAGCTGGGCACTGGACTGCTCCATGTTGTAGTATTATCTGCCATCACAGAACATTCTGAGGAGAGCAAGGGCACTGAGTGAAGTGTAATGGTTTTGATTAGATTGCAAGGAAGGAGAGTTTATTAGGACTGGCTGGCAAAGAAAACTCTCTGTGTTAGGCTTCTGTTAATAATTTCGTATTCTTCCTGCTTTCTGAGCATGAAGCAAGGAAAAAAGAGGGATTCTTTTTGTTGCAGTTATTTTGCAGTCTAATTTTTCAGGCCAAAAGACAGTCTGAATGATCTTAATTATAAATATACAACAGAATCAAGGTGAAGCAGAAATCATAGAGGATCCAGTAACTCTGTTTCAATGGATCAGCTTCTCAGAGAGTATCCTTTGGTTGAGGCTTTTCAGATTAGTTGACTAGGTTGAAAACGAAATGTTCCTTTCACAATGTATTTTTGGTTTGAAAGGGGATTGGTAGCTTTCTTCTGTCTGCTTGAAGCCTGCTGAGCTGCATGTACTGTACTCTCTCAAAGCTTAGTTCTTTGCAACTCTGAGAATAAAATACTGCACTTGCTCCCATTGACTGACCGAAATAAAATAATCTATGATGCCTGAACAAGTCTAAACAAAATAATAATATCCTTATTAGTGAAAACTGGATTGTTCATACGATAATTGAGCAGATTTATTGTCATCTCCGTGGGCTAGTCTGCTGAAACAGCCTGCTGTTTTATTTAATCTCATATCAGAGGAATTACTGGCTGGTAATCCATTGTTAAACATCATTTAGAATGATGGATGAAAATGTCAGCTTTCCCAGCATAATCAATCCATATCTCATTAAAATATATTCATGTTCCTTATAATGGAACCTTCAGGGGTTTCCAGAGGAAAATGGAGACATCAGCTGTTGTTGAAAGATGAGATGAGATATAGTGTAGATTATGAACTAATAAATGCTTATAAAAAATACTTATCCACACTATCAATTGTCCTTTACCATTTTACAAATAAATCGAGTGCCTTGGCTTTCCTCCTGCTGTGTATGGCAGTGCTTTATTATGTTCATTTTGTTAGTAATAATTCAGTGAGAAAAATGTTAAAAAGCATATAGGAAAGATCATTTTTGCAAATTATTTCCAAGGCATGGTGTGGGGAAAAGCTCTTTAATGCAAATTAGTAAGAAGGACTTTACTGCTCTGTTGCTGTTTGCTAAGGACAACTTTTGTCCCCGTTAGTCCCCATGCAGACAAATTGATGCATGTCTTCGATTGCAACACAGTTCCATTTTTGGAATACTTTCTACTGTATGCTGGCTCAAAGATGAATGAAACCTTGATTCATGTGGTTGTGGTGCTGCTGTAGCCGTGGTCACAATGGCAGCTGTTGCCTCACTTTAACTACATTTGTGGATCACTTTGTGCTTCAACTCCTAGACATTGATAAAGGAAAATGAGTAGAAAATGATTGCCGAGTGTACAACAGACCAACTCATATTTCAGATGAAAATGAAGATGAAATGTAGCTTTGATTTGCCTGTGGAATTGCCATTATCTGCACCACTGGCAGAAGGGAGTTGGATCAATAGTCAGCTGGCCACAGGAAATGGTTTCTATCTGTTCAGCAGCCAAAGCAAAAGAAAAACTGTCATAATGTGATCTAATCATGTTATCTTCATTGCACCAGACCAGTGATAAATGTATGTGTGGGTCAGCTAGAGGTGCTTTGAATTCCTGTTCCTACATGGGCTCCGGGCACAGTGCACTTCCAAAATTTGTTTCTGAGTTTATTTTACCAACGGCAACTGCTGGCTGCGAAGGGAAAACAAACACTCTCTACAAGCTGTTAGCTTTCCAGATGACGGCCTGTGTGTATGGAAAACCAGATATAAGACATAAAGATCTTATATTTTCCTCCACTTTAGACCTGCAGAGCAGAGATATTTTACTTCTTTTAGATTTTCTTTAATTCATATGGCTTCACCTTAGTGTGTGTGAGGGGAGGATCTGTAATACATACGACAGCAATTTTGGCTTGGTTGGTGCATGCTTTTTGGAAGGAAAGGTTTTCAGAGCACAGCACAGATTTTAAAAATGTTACTACTTGTATATCCTAAAGAAGGAGAAAAAAAAATCGCTTCTTCGTGCAATGATGACATAAATTACATTAGCAAATCTCCTAGCCCAATCCTAAAAACAATCACAATATTTTCACACTTACTCAGAAATCTATCAGTGAGCTACTACAAAACTGGTTATGCTGATTATATGTCTTCTGAAGTTACAATGATACTGTCTTCAGATTAAGTAAAGGTACATTTTATGGCAGCTGGAGGAGTAACTGGAAGGCAGAAAAGATGTCCAAATCTCAGCAGTGAAGCCCAGAGAAGAAATGTGAATACATTATTAAAAAATGACAGAACTGAGAAAGTGTATTTGATTTCTGTCAATAAACCAGAAAATGCACATATATCTGCTTTAGTGCTTATCTGAAGGGCACACATACATCACAAAATGTCTGAAAGTCACATTTGGGGAATTTTTCTTATTCATTCTTCTCGGGGGATAGAAAAGAGAATGAAAGGTTGTATTTTATATTATGTTCCCTCCCACACAACCACTGTTTTCTGGGGGAAAAAGTCTTTAATCCCTAAGGAATTGTTCAGTCAGCTGTATGACAAAAATGGAACTGATACTGCCCTTGAGAACCTGTATGAGATGACTGTAAAAATATTAGATAAGGCCATCTAGCATAGCCAGCCCTTTCCCGTCAGGCTATCACCAGGTTCTGTTATATCAGATAAGAAATGTATCAGCAAGAGACACACAGTCCACCTTTTCTAGCCATCAGAATACTTTTCCACTGACACTCAGATTTTTTGGAAAGGAATGTTTATCTTTTCTCCAAGCTTAATTTTGACAATATTGTAAAGGCTTCTAAGCAACCTGATGATTCAGTAAAGTTGTTCCTGTCTCTTTAGCAGTATTGTGCTTTGCCAGCAAATGAGTCACTTCCAATAAATATGCCATTCAACTTCAAAAAACCATGGAATAATGTTAATCTGATCCTTTCAGTTGAATTTTGTTTATTTGTCTGAGCACAGGACAAATAAAAAAGAACCAGCAGTGTGTGGGCTTTGGAAAGAAAAATCTGGGCAGCACTGATAACATTGAGACAATCAGTGAAGCCAAATTTCGTTCTGCTGCAAAGAGAGACAAGGTTTTAAATAAGTACAAATTGAAAACATATGGCAATCAAAAACTATGTCAGAAATGAAAAGAAAAATGTTGAGAATCAACAGATATCAATGACCCTTTTAATATGTTAGCATTTCCCTTTAGTGAATGAAAATTATCTGTTTAGTTAACCACAATGCATTCTTCAGAAAAGTTGGCACAGAGAAAGAGAAGTTTTCGTGTTTATTGGTATTAAACTAGATATAAGCTCCAAACAGAGCTACCAGATAGGGGTGGGGTTTTTTGGTTGTTGGGGTTTTTTTGTTGTTTGTTTGTTTTGGTTTTTAATAGTCCTAAGGAGATTAAATGTCAGAACTTTAAAAAGGGCCACTTGAATAAAAGCAAAGAGGAAGTGGGAGAGTGGATCCAAGGTGCAGAGAGGTTGCAAGTTATGTGGGGTGAGAGTTCTGCCCGATGCAATTAGATAATGTCTTATTCCTCTGTGGGATGTTATTTGGTGATAAATATTTCAGGGTATTGCTATTTTTCATGATTTGCTATATGGCTTATAATTAAAGCTAGGTTACTACTTTATCATTAGACTGCTGAAGTAAAGGCATGGCCTTCTTTAATAGCAACAAGTGATGTTTTAATACAGTTTTGAAAGAGTGCATGGCAAAAGAAGAAAGAATTGGATGGTGAGTTTTGAGACTACTCAAGAGCTGCCACAAACATATTCAGGGCACAGCTATGATACAGGTGGGTATTGTTCTAAGGCACAGTTAATGCAGTAAAAAGCTTTCATAAATATTTTACAACTGGTTGGAGAATTTAGTAGTCTTGGACTAAACATTTGTGCTGAAGTATTTTCTGCAGCAACATAAAGAAACAATATAGCACCAACCTTGATAATTATATTCATTACATGTATTATCCATATGAGCCCTCAATATTTCAGATCCAGTGTCCTTTTTATAATGAGTGTCTTTTTTATAATTGATTTTACAAATAAGCATTCTAAGTAAAAATGTATTATCTGTATGAGCCCATGATACTTCAGATACAGTGTCTTTTTTATGAGTGTCTTTTTCTTATATGAGTGTCTTGAATAATTGATTTTACAAATAAAGATTTTAAGTAAAAATATTAGAATATAAATATTTACGACCCTATATTATCTGTATAAATCAGTTTCTGACTCATTTTGCTAGGAAGAAATCATCCCTTTTTGCACTTAGTGGGTATGTAATTTGCAATATTGAATGAAAGCAGCAGTATGCACTATTCTATGCTGGAAGTTGTCAATAATATATACCTAATATATTGTATTGAATGAAAGACTACATAAATCAGTTATACAAGGGATCATACAATGCTTTTAGTGAATTTCAAGAGAGTCATAAAACATATAAATCAATGTATTTTTGATCAATTCACAGTGTCAGTGGGTTTAATTAATTCTATTTGCTTGAATAAAATTAATAATGTGTTTTTAATATTTGGATTTAAAATAAAATATTCAGAATTACATCTTTTATGTTTATAATGTTAAAAGATAACTATTAGTGATACTGTGCATCCACAATGTGCCAAGCCAGTTTGATTCAAAAATGGTCTCTGGAATTGAATTGTGAGAGTAAGAGAAGATTAAGACACCAGAGTGCACTGAAGAATGATTTCCACAGAGTAGCTGAATAGACTTTTCAGGTCTTTACCAGTGACAATTTAAGGAATACAATTTTTAACTGTGATGGGTGACTTTGGCTGGATGCCAGGTACCCACCATACTGCTCTATCACTCCCCTCCTCAGCAGGACAAGGACTGGGGGGAGAAAGCCAGATGGAAGGGAGCTTGGGGAATAAGATAAGGGCAGTTTAATAACGTAAAGGTCACAGAGAAGCAAAGGAAAACAAAAGATTTATTTTCTACTTCCCATCAGCAGGTGATGCCCACCTGCTTCCCAGGGAGTAGGGCTTTAGCACTTGCAGTGATTGCTCCAGAAAACAAATGCAATAACAAATGCTCCTCCTTTCTCCACGCCCCCCCGCCTCCCTCCCGCTTTGTTTTATTTGTAAACCATATTGATATCGTATGGAATATCCTTTCGGTCAGTTTGGGTCAGCTGTCCTGGCTCTGTCCCCTCCCAAGGTCTTGCCCATACCCAGCCCCCTGGTGAGTGGGGTATGTTGGAGAGCGCTGTTGCTGTGCCAGCCCTGCTCAGCACTGGTGAGTTACCAACACCTGTCCAGCCACCAGTGCAGAGCAGAGCACTGCCAGGGCTGCTGTGGGGCAATGAACTCCAGCTCAGCCAGACCCAATACATTAACAAGTCTGGTACTCTTCAGCTCAGACTGGCCATTTGGAAATGGAGAGCAATTCTGTGGTGGGATCATTGGGAAAGAGCCTCCAGCCATGCAGAGAAGCTCTAATTTATGCTCCATCAGAGGACACAACTCCCTGGCTGGAGTATTTCAAGTGAAAGAATCCAGCAGCTTTGAACAAACTTCCAGCTGAGTACAACTGTCAGTAGTTATTAATCTCATTGCAGATATGAAACACCATGGAATCCATGTGAAACCAGTAACCCATATTTCTGTCTCAGAGAGATAGAAGTTGTTGTAACTCTAGAATGAATTGCTGTGGCCTTATCTTCTCCTGTACTGATTTGTTCTGTTGCTCTTGATAAAACACAACATACAGTGCAAGAGGGCAGAACACAGTATCATTTCTGTGTGGAATTTCAAATCCCATGCAAATGCTTTAATGCTATACTGTTCAGGTAGAAGTTACAAAATATTTATCTTTGCTACTAGTTTGGCACAATTGCTAAGGTTAGCACTTGGCTTATTGTGTTGATGACAAAAAATTAAATGCAATGTAGTCTATGGATTCCAAGGATGCCAGTTCAAAAATGTGGGAGAATAACATGCTTTATCTGACCCTCACTGAAAAGAAAAGCTATTTTTAGTACTTAAACCGGCTACCCATGAGTTTCACAGATTATAAAAACATTTGACAGCAAACATGATATTTCTTCACATATGTCTCCAAGCAAAACTTTAAACTGTAAAACAGAGAAATGCTTCTAATGCAAGGATAGTAGGATCTGCCTCTTGGTTCTGAGAAAACCATAAGCAAGTGATGGCACACGTGGGACTGATACAGAGAAATCCTCATTCTGATAAAGGCAGAATTTTCCTAGCTCCAGACTCATAGTCAGTAAGCAGGTGGTTTTCCTTGCATGTGTATTTTGCTAAGATCAAGGCATAATGAGAGTTTTAATTTGACTTGGCTTGATTTGATAGAACCTTTATGCTCATTACAGAGAATCTGGAGAAAAGCCAGTTTGAGAGAAAGAGAAGAATCTTTACATCATTTACCAGCATATTTATATTAAGCATGGTGTAAACATATAAACTGAAAATATTCAACACATTTTTTATTGTACTGTTTACAAGAAAACAGCATTGAGACCTGAATTTTTAAAATAAGATATTGTCCAGTCACTGCCACGTGTTGAAGGTCATCAGTATTGTCTGCTCCTTGGAACACCTTGGAGATATCAGAAAAGCTGAAGCCCTTAGAGATCTGAGATGCTTCCACTTGAAATTCCATCCAGCTAATGACTGATTGCTGGTTATTTGAATAGTGAGAACAACATACTTATGACTTAATAAATGTTTATGAGTAAAGATCACGTTTTGACACTGGTTAGTTTAACGTTGATCTAGTGATTAATAAATACCACATGTGCTTCATTATCACAATCACTAGGAAAGATATTTTTCATGAAATAAAAATATTAGTTTTATCATAATAGTAAGTCCACGCTTTATTCACGGTATCTCAGACATTTTCCTTTGTTTGTATTATTTCGCACTGAACAAAACAGTTCCATCTGTTCTTGTTGTGTTTCCTGGGAACTCATTCTCGACCATTTGTCAGCTGGTTGTTGTTTTTTTAGAGAAAAATGTAGAAAATTCCGCTATCAGGTTGCAAAGGCCTTGGGTGCAGCTGTGCTCCCCTGTGCCAGCCCAATGCTGCCATCACACGGTCCATGACTGGGGCAGTGTGTGGGGCAGAGGGAGGCAGGTGCAAGCCTGACACAGCTGCACTTCAGCCGAGTACTGAGAGGTACAAATTCTTACTATGGGTGTTCATCCAGAACAGCCAGGTACCATGATGCCTGTCATGATTCTAGTAAGGAAAGTTCATGAGTTCTGACTTCCCAGGATCAGCTTGTGGGTCTTTGTGCACTGTCTCTGCTTCAACACGTGTGTTGTGTGTGAGCTGTGTGTGATGGGCACACAGGATGTGTGCCCTTCATCACACAGATGGAGGGTCTGTGTGGTGAGCATAAGAAGCTTTTGCAGTGATGGTTTATGGGAACCCAAGAAGCCAGACCTTGCAGGTTTAAAGAGGGAGCTGCACACACCTCTCTAGGGCTCTGTGTTAAACCACTGTTGCTGGTACAGAGCTAAAGCACGCGGCTTCTCCTCCTGAAAATATTCTCGATGTTAGGACCACAATATTTATAAATCTGATAACACATAACTTAACAGAAGCCTTGCTGCTGGCATAGACCTAGAAGGAATTTAACTCAGGATATCCTTCCAATATCCAAGCATTTGCAGGAACAGGATACTGGGTAAGAACCGTGTTACTCTCTCTCACAGTAACGTGGAATCAATACCTCTGTTTTCAGCCATAATATTGAATGCAAGAAAGTCTAATGGGAACACTGTATACTTCCAGACACTCAGAGTAAGTACTGCTCTTCTGTTCTTGCCTTTCAGAACCTGCTTGATAGTTACTTGATGCAAAGGCACTGGTAACACAGTCTTGCTGAGTTTATAAGATATTTAGAAAAAAGCTTGTAATCGTAGCAGTTTAAAAGCCTTGACTGTTACTATAAACATCACTTCTGGATTAAATTTGGTACCACTTTTTCAAAATAAATATTTTCAGCAGGCCCTGCAGTTAAGTGCATCATTATGATTAATTTATGATTAGCGAACTTTCTAAATCTGTAAAACTTCAGTAGGCTTAAGCTTCCAATAATAAGCACTGTCTATTTTTACACCACAAGCTTCCATTTAACAGAACAGGAAACATCTCATCCTGAAACTGCTGATGCTGCAAGCTCCAAAAAAAGTGGCTTTTACTTCACCTACGGTGCAGCAGGAGTGTCAGCCCATACCAGTTTTTATCTGACCTGCTCCAACCAGAAAGCAAAACCTAAGAATTTTTACCACGGCATTATCTAGAAATGAACAAACAACCTCTTACTACAGTCTTGACCCAAACTTACCCTGAGATCAGTGATTAAACAGACAAGAAATGAGGGTGAGGAGAAGTAAGTTTATCTTTTTGTTTTCTATTATTTAATTATGACCACTGCCTGTTTTGTACTTAAATTTGATTAAACATTTCCTGTGGAAGGTCCAGTAATTTGACCAGTTTCTTAGCCCAAGATTTGGAAATTTGGAAGGTAAATACATACAAATTATGGGACACTAGTACAGACTCAGTTGGAGCTCTTGTCTAGGCCAAATGTAAATGCACTGGAATACTCAGGGGGAACTGGTGTGACACCAGTGTAAAAGGCAAGAGAATTAGGGCTTTTTGGTAAAGTACTTTCTTATTCTCACCATAGCCTTGTTACCTCATACTCGCTCTGCATCGTTTCTTTTTCTGAGCAAACTTGGGTCATCTTGAAAGGTAAGCTGTCACCTGAAGTTTACATGCATATGAGAGAATAAAATAACACCCTTCTAAACTGCTGTGAGTCTTCAAAGCCATGTTCTCCTGTGCTGTATTTTGTGAGCTGCAGAGTATTTATGTGTTATGACCAGATCAGCTGAACTCAAAAACTGTTTTATCAACTGCTCAAAATCAACTGCTGCTCTTGCAGCTACTTTTCAAGCTTCTCATGGCAGCAGGGAAGCTGCCTGGGGAGGTCACTGTCACAGCCCCTTCACAAAGCAGTTGTCAAAGAAGAATCTGAAATATCTATTCCTGTCCTTAAAGAAGATTACTCTTGATGTAATACAGCTTCACTTTCACCCACAGTGTTGACTTCACAATCATCTATAAATATAGTTCACTGTGCCCAAAATACGTAATTTTCCTCTTTTTCGGTTTATGAGAGGAGAGCAAACTTATGTCCTGTACAAAGCACCTGAAGACCGTCTAAGTCCATCTAGGAAAAGATACTGTGGGTACTAATTCTGCCCTGTATTGTTCCTAGAGCTTGTAAAATAAGTAAATGCAAAGTCATAAAAATGAACACGTCTGAGTTACTTCTATGCCTTTTGTCCTCTAGTGCCTAGGATAAGAAGAAACATGGACCTGTGAGGTGCTTCATGAGCTGATTGCTTATGTCTGAAGCATTAATGTCCCCAGAACAGCTACTTAAGAAACTATATCGCTGAATTGTGATTTGCACATGACTTACTATAATTAGAAGGGGAAGCTCCTGGTTGGAAAAAAAAAAAAAAAAGAGCACAGAAGTAGCAAGCAATAAGGACAATATTTCCATTTAACTTTGTTTAGGGCAAAAGGCGTAAAATGACAACAACATTTAAACTCTTTTTGTGCAGATAGCCCAGTTAAGGGTAGTTTATCTCTCACAGGTCAACTCCTTTAGTCTGTTTTGGAAAGATGCTACATGGAAACATTTATTTTTGTCTTTCTCTAACAATGTTTGTTCTCACAAGGTCAGGTTTACAAGCAGGACACCAGTATCCACAAAAGTACACTAACCAGGCAAACATGGACTTGGTGTCACTGTGTTCCTCCCCTGTTGTCTCAAATGGTACTTTTCTGTGGGTAAATAGAATGTGAAGAGACAATTACATCCTGAATTGCTGGATTCTGAAGTGAAAATGAGGCAGACTTTATGCAGTTTATTTGTAAAATGAGTCCTGCTTGTGCAAGTTCAGGTGCAAAAGGAGCTATTCGATCAAAGTGGTCCCGCTATGTAAGATACCTGCAAGTAAAAGGAGAGAAGACAGGATTGCATTTTTACCAATTATTAAGCATTAATAAAAAGTCTACTTGATTAGAAGTGGGACTGTTTCATTAAACATGATCATTACTGTTCATAGGGTTTTTTCAGTTCCTTTCTTCAGCTTGATTTCTCTGACTGCTCCATGAGAGTTACCTTCTTCCCAGCCATTTCTCTTGTCTGACCTTGAGCTACAGGCAGTCTTTGGCATTTAAAGACTTTGTGGCTTGTTGTAGCAGAAACTGCAAAAACAAGATCTTCCCAGCGGCCTCAAGTACAATAACAAAGTATTAGTTATTGGCTAGTGTTTAGAATGGAATGGTGACAGCAATGGGTGAAAGACATCTGACATTTTGCATTTCTGTAAACCTGAAATTTGAACAGAAAACTGCACTGAAAAAATCAATATCCTTGCAAAAATTTTTTGATTCTTCAAAGAATCAAATGCCTTTGCAAGATTGCAGTAAGATTTCATTCAAATACCTTTGTTCTCATGTCTTAACATCTATTAATGTCTCAGTTGTGTAAATAAGGAAAGCATGCTTTCTAGGGAAAAAACTCACAACATAATCAATCATAAACTCAGATTTGTCTTTACCTTAACATCATTTCACTAAAAGAAACCTTTTAGGCAAAGCAGGGAGTCAACATTTGCCATAGATGCAACCATCCATTGAATTAGATAGTCACAGAAGGAAAAATTAAGGGCAAACTTTGACATGTGAGTAAAAAAGCTTTTCTTCTAGCAAGTCAATAAAGCAAAAAATACAATCAGTTACGGTTGAAGTACACCCTTCGCTCTGCTTAATACCTTGCATAATTTCTCGGGTTAGAAAAGACACCAGGCACTTCTACGCATCATTTTGACATGCAAACTTTAATTGACATAATGATGCAACTTGATACTTTCATTAAGCTTTTGGTCCCTCATTGTAGTAACCTCACTTTCCACACTGAAGTTTTTGATCTGATCTTCATTTTCCAGTCAAAAATTTCTCATCACTTACACAGCTGGCATACAGGTGATTCCAGCCTTACGCCTTTGTCATCCATCACTGTTTTAACACACTGAAAATAATGACGACAAGAAAGGTGTGGTAAAGCATGAGTGTGCCTGGAGGGAGTGGTGAACACCATTACCCATTCTCAGCCAGTGCAGTGCCCCTGCGTTTGGGCTTGAAGGCTCTGACCTACCCTGGGGCTGTTTTCTGGACACAGGTCGCTTGTGAATACACAAAATTGTGCTGGCAACCTTTTAGTGTTGCACATGGTTATAGGTCTTTTTTAAGAGAATATGTTTGCTATCTGAGAATGACAAGAAATTTTGTGGGAGGAGGACATCTAGTGATCTGATATGTATTTACATGAGCTGTGTCCTTGCACACAGCCAGCTAACCAGCTACAGGATTTTTTGAAGAATAGTGACGAGGGAGGCAGGTGTGCTTTGCTATAAAGCTTAGGGTTTTTCTGAAAACACCCAAAACAACAGCCCCTTTTAACCAAACACCCCAAACAACAGCACCTAAAATAACAGCAGACTTTTAACTGCTTAATTTTCAAATCAAGACCTTTGAAATTAAACGTTGCATAGAAATAGTGATTATGGTTACACTTCTCATCTGTAGCCATGCCATCTCCCAGCCTGTATTTTGCTGACGTTAATGACCACTTACTTACACATTTCTAGCAGAATGGCCACTAAGATCCTGATGTACTTACTCTTAAAGCTTCCTGTTGAACGACACAACTGGTCAGCACAGCAGCATCACTGAAATACACTGACAGCTCTTTAATAAATATTTAATTAAGAAAAAATTCTTCTGAAGACATGGTTTATTACATGTCAGACTGATGAAAATTAGTTATCCAGTATTGTAACTGCAGTGGGAGAATATCGCCGTGGTTCATGCTATTAGCCCCTGAAAGATCGGATTTTTCCTGTCAGATTTTAACTTTGAAAAACCCTGCTAATAACATGTAGCTTTTTGTGCTGTTTTTGTACCAAACTAGTAATTTGGTGGGGTTGACACACTGTGTGTTACAGGCAAACACCAACATAAGCAATTCTCAAAGTCACAGGGAATATCTGGAAGAGTTAAAATAATCTCTTCAAACCATGTTAAATCATATCCCTGATTCAGGACTGAAACCCACCCCTCCATATGAGAACAAAACCCACAGAATCGACTTTTTAAGAATAGCTTATACTGGTAAACCCATTATAGTATGAAAATTCTAAATCTGCTTTGACTTTGAGAGGGATCAGTCCTGCCCTACACAGTCTTAGACTTGTTATGCTGCATGAGGCTTGTAGGCGGCATCCTCTCACCATCCAAAAATAAATATTCCGCTCAATATCTGATTTTTCTGAGAAGGTAACAGCAGATGATAGATGATAGCACTAATACTAGTGTACAAAGCATATAACCATTTTATATAGAGAGACAATTACTTAATCTTTTTTTCATTTTAGCCATCATAGCCCATGGAAGCTGGCAGCAGCAAGAACTTTTTAAGGAACAATAATCCTGGGTGTCTTATCATGACTTTTTCTTAAACTCCTTTGACTATTGAACTAGGAATTCAAATTTCCCTGAATATGGACAATTTCTGTCAGGGTTAGGGGAGGTTTCTTTGTCATGCAGAACATTTTCATTCCAAAGTTTGATAAACAAAGTCGGCATTGACATTGCTGTGGTTATTAGTCAAGCTTCTAGTTCTTAATATTTTCAACATGACTGATATTTTGTCTTCTTAAATAAAGAAAAATCCTTCTCAGAACAAAAATATATAAAAATATATTGCTTCCTTCTATTTCCTGATTCCGAAAATTATCAGGTGCCAGGCTCTGAACATAATAAAATTGAAGACCCTTGAGGGTGACCTAAAGAATCACAGTGGGGAAGAATTGTGATAAACTGGTTTAGCTAATTTTGTAGCAGCTGCTTGACACTAGAAAAATGAGAAATGAGTTTTCTGTTGCTAAGTATAATGAATTCCTTTTCTGTCCTGTCATAAATTGTCAAACTTTGTTAATGAAAACAAAGACGTGGTGCATGCAGATATAAAGCTTAACATGAATATACGTATTTTAGGTGGAGAAATTCTACATATTGCCACAGGAGGATTTTTTTTTGCATCAGATATTGCATAATTCTTCTAAATAAGGTATTTTAAAATTAGCAGATTGTTGTAACGCAACTTACGTATCTTCAGAGCAATTTTCTATTATTTGCAAAAATGGCTACATATTCAAGAGCATAAATACAGCTGAATGACTTCATTTCAGGATAATTTTTAAGCCCCATTTACTTCTTTTTACTACAATCTGTGAGTATGCAATAGAACAAGGCAGCCACTTTTAGTTAGAATTAGATTTAAATACATTTCTGAATCAGACCATGAAGTGCCTGATCATTTATTAGTAACAGTAATTATTACTCTTTTAGCTGTATTTGCAATTGTATTAAATTCAGTGTGGCTCAGCTTGATTTTGAAGACCGCAATAGGTGTCATTTATTGTTTTATGCCATATATGAAAAAAAGGTACCGTCAACAAGAGGTGGTCAATTTCTCTTGATGATCACTCTAAAATGCTCATAATTACCATTTCATTCAGTTATGACAATACTAAAACTGGAAATTTGCCACCTTGGGCAAATTGCAGTTTATGCTCATCCTCTAGCCTAGGCTTTTTCTAGTCAGACTGACCTGGGAATACAGTGGGAGTCACTGGAATCCCCCAGGACCTAACACCTGCATGTTCTGTAGACCTCTTTTAACCCAGCAGATGTCCTGAGGGACATTGTGAGTTCATGCTCAGGATGAGTTCCCCTGAGAGCCAAAAGCCTTTCTGGTACAAGACTCAAGTTGCATTTCCAACTCTAGTGATAACAAATCATACTTAAACTTCCCAGAATATGTGGGTACTATTTATCCATTTAGTAAAGGTAAGATTTCTGCAACTACAGAAATTACATGTCATTTTCTTTTACAGTCCTTGTGGGCAAGTGAAACACAATGGATTTCTTCTGTACAAACCTGAAGGGATGCTGAAAGTCAACGAGCAAGTCACACAAGCAAATGCAGTTGTGCAGGTCAAGAAAGGGAGGTACCCAGTAAATCCTGCTTGAGTCACCAATAACTTCACTGAAGTTAACAGGATTCAAAAGCAGTGCAACCAGGATCTGCTAATAATAAAGAATGGGTTCTTGGAATGAGAGGTCCCTGGTGCTCCCTGCAGAACTCTGGTGAAGAAAGAGCAGCATGGCTTCAATGTCTCTGAAAGCCACAAACCTGAATTTAATTTGTTAAACCAATTTGGTAATCAATCTGTGCTATAAACAGATTGCATATAATGTTTTCAAGAGGTCAGTGGAGGAGATTAAGCACAGACTGTCACACCTGAACGTTGGGTCTGAGGCTGCCCTGGGACAGCTCTGCAAGTCCTCCTGTCCTTGATGTGGAGTCCTGTGTGCCTTGTGTCCCGTGCTCCTCTGGGCTTTTGAGAGAGAGTGAGAGCCTCTGCCATGGGCCTGGGAGCAGCCAGGGCAAGTTATTATTCAGGCTTCTCCTGCTGCCATTGTTTCTCCATGCTCCTTTGTGGATGTGTACTGGAGCTTTTACTACCTTATCTAAAAGGCAATGCATTTATATTTTGTTCCTTTTTAGAGTGGCTTATGAATATGATGTCTCATTCAGGCTTCTTTTCCCAGAATATCAAATTAGATGTCAAAATTTCCTTCACTTAAAAAAAATTACTACATTGAAGTTAAATTAAGGTTTATTTTGAATTTGTCAAAATTTTAAAAAAAACCCTCTTTAGATAATATTTAGCTAAAATATTCCACATTTACTAAATAATTACCTTGGTTTGAAGCTTAGCAGATATATATGTCTGAAAAAACCCAGTTGTATCCCTTCCCCATCCCCACACCATTTTGCTTGGGTTCAGTTTTTGTTCTGTTTGTTTCTGGTTTTGTTTTTGTTTTTTTTTTTTAAGCAAGCAAACCAAGTGTAGGAGTTGTTTACAAAACACTGCCTTCAATATTTGGTGGGTGAAGACCTTGAAGCGCTCCCTGAGCATGACCCATCTTGGATACACAATAGCAACAATGAGGGTCTCTGTTGGGAAACATTCCTGGAAGAGCAGTCCAGGCTCCATCACACGGATCATCCCTGTCAAGTAAAGCTGCTTTTGTAGGGCAGCTGACAACCAAAGGGTGGCACCCTGAGGTTTTGCTGCTTCTGGGCTACTCCTAGCTATTCAGTAAATTTCAATTAATTGGCTTGCCAGTTCCAGTATTTTTTCCAGTTATACAAAAGTGAATAAAAGGAAGACCACACACATTTCTCTACTAGTGCACTAAATGTGCATCTCAGCATTTTTTGGGACATGGAAAGGTTTCTAGGATAGGCATATTTTATGCACACTTGTGCTGAGCGTTATACGCCCAAGAACAGCTCGAAGGTCACGTCTACGTGGTCTGATAGACTGCACAGCTTCCAGTTGAAAACAGGGGCACATTGAGAAACAACTTTGCTTCGCAAAGGCAAGAGAAGCCTGAAGCAATAAATTCCCCACCTCCCTGCAAATAGCATTGGCGCCAACTTCGTAGTAGCTGTTCAAAATATTAACACTAGAATGTAGAGAACAGTTTTGCGTAAGATCCAAGGGTAACAAGTCAGTAACTAATTTACACTGTCGTGCTTATTTAAGTAGTATTTTGTGTTTCCTAGGGACACAACATAACTTGGATATCACTTACTGACAGATGACAGATTGTCTCCATAGCTTTAGGCAACCTATGCTCTGCAAAATACTGCTCACTATCAGCAAAACCAGTACTTAGGATAAAAACTGATGAAAACATTTCTTTCCTCTTTTGCCAAGGTTCTCATGTAAAAACACTCCAACTCAACACAGTTAAAAGTGGAGCAAGTAATGTAAATCCAGTATTATAATGTTGTACAAATTTTTACTCAATCAGCTGCCAAAAGATGGAACACAGGTCTCATTTTCTTCTGGATTTTCGTAGTAAATAAACATTTAAATTCTTCTCATCCAGAACAGTGTAACTCTGTGATATTAAAGCAATGAGTTTCACATTATAAAAATTGTATTAGTTAACTAATAAACTCCCTCACTCAGAATCACCTGGTTGTATCTTGTTTTGGTTAGCATGATAAAATGAAGAATCCTATCAGGACTTCTTTGCAGAATGGGATCTTAGTGACAGTTAAGTGTTGCACAGGTCTTGCCCAAGACTTTTTTTTTTAATTGTTATTTAAGAGTGATGCATTTCACTTGCCATTTATCATGAACTCACGTGCAGATTACCTGAAGACTCTGCAGCATCTTTCCTCCGCCATCTCACCTGAGCCTGCAGGACTTTCTCATGGCATGGGTTTATTTCTGCTGAGCCAACAGGCTGCTACTCTTAGCTGTGCCAAGAGCATCAAATTGTCTTTTATAAGTGAGAGGCAATGCGTGGGCAGAGGTAAAGCAGTTTCTTTTTGGAGCAGTCAGCCTTGGGAAGAACAAGATTGATGGCTGGTGTTAACAGCCAAGGTGAACCCAAGGCAGGGTGCCAAGTGTTGCAGAACTCACATGATGGTGTTTGGCAGCCCTGTCCCAAAGCCCACCTGGGATCTCCTATGTCCTTGCTCCTGCCACACGTCCCCAGCGGGCAGAGATCTTGAACAGGTAACGTTTTGTGTTTGTTTGCTTGCATTTTTCTGTGGAAAACCAGCCAGGAGTCAATTGTAATTCTGGGCTGGAAGACATCCAACACAAAATAAGATAGACATTGGGAGAAACTGGTAAAACCAATGAAAACTTCCCAAGATTAATTATGCCTAGGCTAATAATTCAGAGGTTAGACAGAAGTGCTGTATTCCTTCGATAACAGGTGTACGTATTCAATAGTCTCATCTAGTAGGTGGCTGTTCCAGATTTCAAGGTTGAGTGGGAGTTGCTGTTTTTTGGAAACGAAGCATTATATCACTCAGGGAGAATGAAGAGTCCTATTTATTTATTTATTTAACTTTAATTTATTGTTTCTTTATCATTAATTGTTTATTTTCAGTGATCGTAAAGTCTAACCTGTCTCTGGGAAGTCTGATGCTATATGATGAATCCAACTCTCTCAGTGTTTGGAGTCCTTCCCAAAGCAGAAAAAGCTGAAATGTGCAAGAAAGTTACCACAAAATGCACCACACAAACATAGATCTACTGAATTATAGATTAGTATAAAATACAACAGCTCTTCAGTGAGCCCTAACTGTGAACCATGACAAGCCATGTCAATCAGCATGATAGAAATGAAAAAAATTACACTATTCCCATGTGATCACTCTGTGAAACTTTTCAGATGTAGAATATAACAAATGCTTATAGCTGTCTTTCTCACAACTTATATTAAAGGAGTATAATATAGTCCTTAAATGCTGTGCTTATAAAATGATATTGACCTGCTTTTTAGAAGTCAAATATGCAAGTGGTGAAAGACTGGAATATGATTTGTAAAAGAGACAATAGGCAAATAAACCATCCCTGAAGAATTTCTGCTTCTTCTGTATCTCAAGCCCTAAACCTCGTTGGTTCACAGAAGTATTTCAGTGTTCCCATGTGTTTGTTTCATTTTCCAGAAGATGGCAGTAGTCCCACAGTATCTTATGGATATGTATAACATCTGTTTCGTCGCCATACAGACTGGGGTTTTTTCCAGCTGACTTTCTCTATTTTACTACTTAAGGAGTAAATATTCATTAGCATCACTTCAGTGCTAACATACAGTTTGTACAGGAATTTTTTTAGCACCTATTCAGAATTTGCTTTAAAAAAAATATTTCTAAGTAAAACTAAAATTTAAAAAAAAAAAAGCATTTGTATTAAAATGCCTTATTTAAGGCCATATAAAAAGACATGCAGCACTATGAATCTACTACTCCACTCCAGGGAGATATTAATGTCTGTTCTATCTCAGGCTGGAGAGTAGAAATCTGTGCTGTCAGTTCAATCTTGGGCTAAGGCATTTTTAGTTATGATAGTTAAAACAGGTTTAATTGCAGCCCAGAACAATGAGTAAACCTAAACATTTGAGGAAATATTATCTGTGCCTGCTGATGCATAAACTGAGGTATAGAGAAAAGCTCTTCTATTTTCATGTTTGTGTTGCTAATTCTCCATTTCATCAGAAATCTTGTATTTGGCATTCTCTTAGACTCCTTAAAGTCGAACTATAACACAGTAAAAGCATTAGATCCTCTTTTTGGAAAAAAAAGAAGTGTATTATACTGTAGTTGCAGCTGAAACTGAAGAGATAAATCTTCAGAATCTGATACCAGGTGGTAACTGCAAAAGGTGACATCTGTAAATCTCTGTAAGCAGCAGCAGCATCATATTTTGGAGGTCACTGGCATGGCTTGAGGCTTAGTGTGACTACAAATCCCATCAGAGGGAGCATGACAACATGGATGGATTGTTTCCAGTGGCATTGTCTGCTGCATTTGTGGTCTCTTGCTAACTGCAGAAGTTCCTGAGTTGCATGTGCATTACTTAGTTCATAACACGGTGCATCAAAACCCCAACGAGAGTTGCCTGTGTATGTTCCACTGAGACTATGCCCTGTCTCTTTGTCTGCATTTTCTCAGTACTTTACACAAAAGTGACTTGAATATGATTGGAACACTTGGATCTTACTTGATTAAATGTAATATATTACTTTAATACCGTCTCCAGTATTCCTGAAGGTCAGTTTCTTCCCAAGTGTCTTTCAGAGTCTCTAGTTTCTATTTCTTTTAATCTAGGAGCCAGCAATTCATTCCATTGTGATTAATACATTTTTGCCCTGCCTGCTGTGCAAACTGCAGAATACATGGAAGTTATTTTGGGGACAATAGATGAATTGTAAAGCAGCAATTGTGAAATTACCATGGTGAAATCGTAGCAAGTTCTTCTCCTCTCTTCTTGTTTCTCTTCTTCCTTCTCTGTTTGCTAAACACAGTTGAGTTCCTGTCATGATGACTTGAGACTATGTCAAGGATAAGTAAACAATGATTTATTAAATCAATAATCTCTCTTGACTTTGTTTCTGAGAGAAAAAGGAAAATGTGTTCAGAATAATTTCAAATCCTTCCCCTGTAACTTCAGCTGCCTGGAGCTGAATATACCTTCATTATCTTTGGAAAAATGACTGAAAGGCCCACTTTCCCTCTCCAAATCCTCTTGAATGCCTACCACAGCACTGAACTGCAATAAGGAGGATACGAGGCATTAGAGACTTGTACAAAGTCATGGGGAGAGAAATGAGCCCAGTTTCAAAAGTCTAACAGTTTCAGGTCCCTAAACTACTACCAACAGATAAGGATGACCCGGTGAGAGATGAATTCACACCCTGTGCCTGTGACAAGCTGTAATTTACTTCATTAATCACCATTTTTAAAGAAAGGACAAACTGAAATGCTTCAGGGTCAGAAGTGATGGTGACTGGTTTAGGTTGGACTTGAAACTACCTCAGATGCAACTGGATGTGGCCCAGTGGCTCTGGCAGGAAGAGCTGCTGCATATGTGAGGGGACAGTTTCAGAGGCAGGAAAGGTGTTGTGTTCCATGACAAAGCTGCTAAAGAAAAAAATGAGAACAAGACAGCAGCAAGGGAACAAAATTGATCATTCACCCATATATTTAGAAGAACTGATGAAAGCTCTACAGCAGCACAAGGCTGTCTGGTCTAACTGTTTTCATGTAGAGTGGCTCTACATGAGAAGAGACTGCCACAGTCCAGATTCACACCTGCCAGGCTGACACCAGGCACAGCCAAGCTCAGCTCCAACAGACCTGGCAGGGGGAATGCATGAGCAGAGCCAGGCTGCGAATACAGAGCCAGAGCATTAAGCCCTTGTTCCTAGGGGTGAACGCACACATCCATTGCCACTGCACTGCACCTCAGTGCAGCAGGGGTGGAGCAAGGAGTACCATGGAACCACAGAATGGTTTGGGTAGGAAAGGACCCTAAAGACCCTCTAGTTCCAATGCCCCTGCCATGGGCAGGGACACCTTTCCTAGACCAAGTTTCTCAGAGCTCCATTTCAGATGCATTTGTTGCTGGTATAATGAGTGAATAACTTCTGAAGTTTCCTTTACTTCCTTAAGAGCAGCAAAAGGACTCTACCCTTTTGTGAGCATGCAGGGACCTACAGAGCAGTTCTGGTCAGCAGGAAGGTTATAGAGAAAATCTTCCTGGAGGTCATGTACAAGTACAAGAAGAAAAAGAAAGTGACTGGGAACATCCTAATTTCCTTAACTAAAGACAAATTTGATCTGACCAACCTGATGACCTTCTGTGAGGAAGGGACAAGTTCTGGTGACTAGAGGACAGGAGTGGCTGTTTTCTCACCTTCATCCTATCAAGAATTTTTACAGTTTCACACAATAATCTTACAACCAAATTGCTAAAATATGGGTTTTGATAGGTGGATGGAAAATCAGCTGGCTTGCCAAGCTCCAGGGGCTGCAGCCCATGGCATGAATTCCCACCAGCAGCCAGTCACTGATGGTATCCCTCAGGGGTTAATATTGGCACCAGATCTAAATATGAAGATTTCGACGTCTTTATTAAGGGCCTGGACAATGGGATGTAGCACAACCTCAGCATGTTCACAGCTACCAAACTGCAGGTAGCAGTAGATATGCAGGAAAGCAAGTCTGATGCAAAAAGAGAAAAATCTCATAAGAAATCTCAAAAGATATTGCAAGGTCCTGCACCTGGAATAGGCTAATCCCATGCAAGAGAACAGGCTGGGGGCAGCTGGCTGGAAAGCAATTTCACAGAAGAGGGCCTGGCTGACAGCAAGTTGAGCTTGAGCCAAGTGTGTCCTTGCAGCAATGAAAGCCAGCTACATCCTGGGATGAGTGAGCATGAGCATGGCCCTCGTTGCTTGCTAGCTCACTGCTATCCCCTGCTATCATTTCCCAAGTGGGGAAGTGGTTCTTCCCTTCTGTTAGGCATTTGAGGCCCCCTCAGAAGTACTGCCTCCAGGTTAGGATCCCCAGACCAAGAAAAACTGATATACTGAAGCAAGTCTAGTAAATAGGTGTATCTGCTATAACTCCTATGTAATTTCCTTTTTCTCTAAAATAAATGTCTTATTGGGAAGTGCAGCAGAGGTAATTCTGAAACCCATTGGGAATTACTACACAACACCTACATTCGAATCTAGTTGCATAATAATAAGAATAGAAGAATTCTCAGGTGTTTTTAAGCAACCTGCAACACCTAGAAATGCCAGCATTCTCTGTTAAACACCTAGGTCTTATTCTTTTTATTGAAAATTCAAGTACAGTCAAGAATGCACCAGCCTTGTCAGTAAAGAAATATGGGAATTCTTAGTTCTTCCTCCATAGCAGGAGTTTCGGGTTTGAAGGTGAATCCAAGCACTGATATGAGCACAGCACAAGGATGAGTGGACAGAGAGGCACTGTCCATAAAAGTGAGGTGCTTCCAGCAGCAGAACCTGGAGGGCATACCATGCCTCATAGGTGGAGTCCAACAAATGCCACATCACTTCCTGAAGAGTAATGCCATGGCAGAGTCCGTAACTAAAACCGAAGTGGTTTTGGTACATGCTTGGAAAGAAATTATAGATATTTATGGTGTTTACTATAATTAATTGGGTTAGTTCACGTGAAATCAAACTCCTCAAGTGTGCCTACAAGAACCCAGAGTTGTGTTTGGTAAATGTGGCATTTTGGTTGATTGGTTGCACTTGTAGTACCTTGGCTCATGAAGCTGGGGGAGGACTGATTCAACTCTTTGTGAAACTCCCATTGCAAACTAATCTTACATACATGTTGATTCATGTTGGTTGTTGCTCATCTCACACTTATGTTCTCCACTTATAATATCTCCTAGGGCTTTTCTGAGATAACTGAATCCTAAAATCCATACTGGGGATGAGAAACAATAAATATTGATGCTATTTTCTTCTTGGAGCTCTATTCTTTCTCTTAAATGAGCTGGCATGAGAGAACATAATCTGTGTAAAACACATTCACAATAATGTTACAAAAAGTTAGAAAAACTCTTTTCCCCTTTCACTTTTAGCAATCTGTAGTTAATTTATAGGAGAAAAAGCCTAATCTAAAACTCAATGTTGTCATGGTGCCTTGGATGCTTTCTTTTACTTTGTAGAGTAGCCTTCATAAAGCAGCAGAACTAAGATAATGAAGTGATAAGAGTTGAATTTACACTTACTTTCTGATATATAAGCACATGCAGCTTTTGACATTTTTTACTCACAGGGCTTTAACATTGCAGTATTTTGTTTTTTCATAAACAAGAACCAGCCAAGGGAATGCTTCTTTCTTCTCATCATGCTGCCTGTGTGACATATTGCTGCACATTTATAGCAATAAAACAAAAATTTTGTGGGAAGCCATGGCACGTGTCTGAAGGGATTGAAGTTTTCTGCTCAAGAGCTTCTCCAAACCACTAGTTCATGCATGGTTTTACCAGGAGAAGATTTTTATTAAAGAAAGTACACACAAGTGTGTATGAAACTCTTTGATGTATGTCCTTCAAAATTGGTTCAATTTTCCCTGTCTGAAAGATATTTTCCCAGTGCATGCTAAATTGCTGCAGATAAATATTTCTCTTGAGCCACTTAATTTTTATCTTTGCTTCCATTCAGCTCAAGAAAATGAAGTAAGGCTGATTCATAGAATCTATATTCTCCCTACACAATTAAAGCAGCAAAGCAGGTTTAGAGGTGAGGAAAAAGGGGGGATTATCTGGGACTTCAGTCAAGGCAAGTTATCAAAGAGTAGCTAGGACATGGGAAAAGGATAATTAATGATATTTGCAGCTGTTCCCTTTTTGCCAGTTTAATGCCACCTGTAGCTTTCTATTTTCTTAGCATTGCATCTGTGGTTCAAGGAAAACACAGAATAGGACTGCATCCAGAACAACAAACCTTGCAATACTTTTTTTCCTGTGAAGTGACATCAAAGCTGACTGGCATTATCAGAAACCTATGAGGTTATATTATCTGTATAATATATGCTCAAAGCAAAAACTTAAGTATTAATAGTCAACTAATGCTTGGAATTTGCCAGACTAGGAAACAAAATGCCCCCTAAAGAATACATCACGAAGCGAGCCATGTGAGACTGCTGCAGGATCGTGCTGTTAACATTCACATTACATTATGATGTTAACATTAACATCAACATTCACAACGTGCTGTTGTGAAAGGAATGCAAGCAAACACAGCAGTGCACAGGACCTCAGACCTGGACTGTCACCTTCTTCTAGTCCTGACCTGACTACATGTGTATTAACAAATCATCCCACCTCCTTTCCTGACACTCTGCTCACATTGCCTATAGAGGCTGTAAATTTTCTTTTAAGTGAAGGAGCTTATTAGAAGGAAGATGTACATTTTCTGTACATTTTTATAGAAAGACAAGTAGCTGATGAAGCTGTCACCACTGATGGGAAATAACTATTTTATGGTGACAAACAACAGAAGGGGTGAAGTGAGAACAGCACCAGGGGAAGACCTGAAATGAATGACAAGTGCTTTATATTTGACACTGTGCCTTTGATTTAATGAGTCTGCTTACAAGCTTCTGTTTCAAAGTGCACTTGTGTGAATTATGGGAGTGACGCTGCAGTTTCAGGTTGGTTCAGTTACGGAGCAGTGCTGATCGAAACACAGGAAAATGGTGGGAGCTGGATACTCTGTGAGCCTGGTATTCATCAAAGCTCACAGCTGTCTTTCCTGCTTCTCATCAGCTCTGCTCCTTCTGACTATCTTCTAGCTTGCAATTTACATGTATGGGAAGCCTGGACTTGTGACCAGAATCCTCAAACACACTCATTTTTGTTATCTTTTGTTTTCTTTCTTTTTTTTTTCTAATTGCTTTTTATCAAGCAATAATTTTTGCTTACATTTACAACTGTGGATACAAACCTTTGAGAAATTTCTCTGTATTTGGGTGTTTCAACAAAGTGTGCAATGCTAATATCCTCCCCTCAATTGATGCAAGCTAAGTCATTAGAGAGACAGACTTAAAATTGTATAAAATACAATGAGCTCCTGGTACAACAGATTTCAAAAAAGCTCAACAAATGAACAGTTTTGTTGTTTAAATGCATGTAACAGCATGAATATAGGTTCCTTGGTGTCTTACTTCTTCCTAGTCAGATGCAAACACTGTGGAATACGATAGGTGCACTAAGGGCTATAAGTGCACCCCAAGGGAACACTAGGATAAGTAAAGGAGGGGATCCCAGGTTACTTGGTGGTATTCTTCAGCATTTTTACTGACAACATGGCTGACAAATCAAAGGTCACTCTTACTCAGTTAGTAAGCAGTATTTTGCTTTTTCATGGTAAGCAGTATCAAACCGGGAATAAAAACCCCTGGAATTGAAAAAATCCCTGACCAACTGGAACTGAAATGAAATTCAATCCATCACAACTAAAAAGAATGACCCATAATCAAGAGATCAGCAACATGTAGATGTATATGTGAAAACAGTTGTGTTATATGCAAAAGACATTATTGATGTCACTGTCTGTACAACCCTCAAATTACCAATCTACTGTAAGAAGAATTAACACTAAATCAGCTATGATTCTGTATTTCTAGACCATACATTTGTATGCGGCAACATCAATAGGGCAGCAATGCTTTACTAAGGATCATGACATGAATCTAACTTCCAGCAGGTAAAACTAACCACTGGCTTCTGAGACAAATTTATGGTGCAGGTCCTTACAGTTATCTGTCCCTGAGGCTCTCTTGTTGTCTCCTCAGTATTGAAAATGCCAGCTATCCAGAAACGCTGACTACAAGCTCATCCAGTTGCAGATGTTTTGATGTAAAAAATGTCCAGTGCACTAATTTTATTTAAAATCCTTTTATTCATAAATAAATGGGTTTTTATTTCAAAGACGTTAAAAAGAGAAAGCCATCGCATTTGTATCATTGTTATGACAACCAAGCAGCTGTTGATATGGTTGGTACAACTCCAGCAATATTCCTAAACTTCAAATAAAACCTACTAAATCCTATTTTCAGTATTCATGGACTCCGAAGCCTGAAAAATTCTAGCAAGATACGTGATGTTTTAAGCCTTGCTCACTTGTTACTAATGAGGCAATGTGGGGTCCAGAAATCTCTTCGTAGCAACATGTCCAAGTAGTCCGGCTGAAAACACAATTTCTGCTTCAAATATTATGTAAGATTTAATCTCCATCAGTAGATTTATGGTTCTAAACACATATTTCTAGAAGGCTGCAGATCTAAATGACAGGCACGAGGAGCAGTGACATTAGGAGCAGTCAATGTCATTCCTGCAGTGACATTAACATCAACATGCTTTTGCTATTCCTTCCTCCACTTTGTAAAATATGCATTTTCCTTGTAAAACAACCTGAGAGTTCACTCTTTCCCCCTAACTTTCATCACTTTTTTTCTATGAGAAATGTTCAGTCTTCCGTGTCTGAGTCACTCTTTATACTCGATGATTCTTGTGGGTTCCTTCCCACTCAGGATATTCTATGGTTCTATGATTTTAGACAAAATATTTAGGTCTCAGGACTCTCTCAGAAAGCTACACAGCAGAGCTGTGTCCTTACACATTTACCCCATACATGATCTGTGTTTTCTTTTAGTTACGCAGGTGGGAAAAGTTTGTGGGGAGTGGTGATATCTTGCATTCATTTTAGTTATACAGGTTGGAAGAAACAGAGGAGCTTTCAGCATACCAACCTTTCTCCTAGCCTAAAAAAAAAAGTGTCCTGCTTCTGTTTTAGACCAGAATAACAATTTGTATCGCATTCCCAGACCACATTTATGTTTGGGTTTTTTTCCAAGCTACAATAATTTAATTTAGAAAATTCTTTTCATATATCCTTAGAGCATCGTAGTAACCACAGCATTGTTACCACTGCTGTAAGTGCAGTAGAGAGAGGTTCTGACTCCAAAATAACTGCAGAGGGCAGCATTAATTCGTTGTTTAAACCCTCCAGTGACAGAGAAGATCCGTGTCCCTTGAAAATCTCAGATATTTTATATGTAAATAACCCAGGGCTTTGATAGGCAACTTCAGCATGTATTGCTAAGAGCAAATATGAGAGGATTTTGTGATATGCTATTGCTTGAAAAAGTACATAGTTACATTACATTAAAATTTTCAGATTCTGCATAGATTGAATAGTGTGTTCTGTAAGAACCTATTTTGTTTATGCTTTATTATAATGTTACAATACAGTGGCATTCACCAACAACTTTTGCAATATGAATAAAACCACAAAAGAAAGATTGGCAGAAAATCAAATTTGACACTGTTCTTGTTTGTCTCTGGTGAATTTCAAGTTAATAAGACTTATTACAACTAGAAACCAATGCTTTTTTATATGATGTTTATTTACACAGTTATCCAATTTTTGCTATTAGTGAAGTTATTGTTCTCTTTGCAATTCCTGGAAC
Organism: Aleadryas rufinucha; assembly: GCA_013397815.1. Classification (NCBI taxonomy): domain Eukaryota; kingdom Metazoa; phylum Chordata; class Aves; order Passeriformes; genus Aleadryas; species Aleadryas rufinucha. The sequence goes on along the minus strand of VZTH01003781.1, from coordinate 97,501 downwards.
TACAAGACATCTTTCAGGGTACAGGGCAAACTTAAATCTTTGGTTATGGGTAGGTAGTCTTGTAAGCATACACTCAGTGGGAAAGAGTTCAAAATATGCTTCCCCTTCGTACATGAAATAAAATACAGACTTTTTTCTCATCATCTAGTGTTCATTCCAGAGCTCACTTATTTCCTCACTTGCAAGTATCTGGTTTCATGTGTCTCAAAATATTGTGGGAGCTCATCAGCAAGCTTTCAGTGCAGAAGAGCAGAAATAATGCACCCTTCATTCAGCAGGCACCTGATGGATTTCTCAGTTTTGTTCAGTAAATCATTACTTTTCTAGGAGTCTTTCTAGAGTCCTGCTGTAATTTGGAGAACTCATCCAACAAACCTTCCTTTCTGGTCTTCTGGTACTGTTCATGCCATTTAATCTGACCTTGACTTCTCCCTTTCATTACTGTCTGACCCTGCACACAGACTAGATATTCTCTGGTTATTAGCATTAGAATGTGTAGTTGCACATTTTTCAGTGCCATGCCTGTGTGAATTCGGTCTTCCATTTCAGTAAAACAAAATGTTTCTATTGATGCATGTACAGCACTCGGGGTGTGGGTGTGTATGTGGGTGTGTGGGGGTGTGTGTGTGTGCATACACATCATGGTCCATCTGAAAATGCTCTGAAGCTCACTCCTTGGAATGCTCATCCCTGTGGTTTCAGATTATAAAAGCCTGACAGGAAACCACCCTTTCTTCTGAGGACGCTTCAGAACAGCTGCTTGCAGCTGCCATATCTGCTCCACTTTGAAGTCTTTCACTGAGAAATTTAGATTTTAGTTAGTTAGATGTCTTTTATTTGAAAAATCAGAAAGCAGACACTGAATCTTGCCGCTAAACTGCAATTTTAAAAGCATGAGCTGCATTGAGATAGAAAGGTCTTCCCATTGTAAGGAAGGACTTCACTCTTCTCTGTTACACTTGCAGCACAAAATGGGCTGTCTTTAGCCTCTGACAATAATTGTTTAAAATTTATGGCCCTCGCCCATCTGCATTTCCTAGCTCATGGCGTGTGTGTATAGCAAGAGAGAGAGAGGTAGAGAGAGAAAAATTCCTTCTAACATTTATTTTAATAGATAAGTTTTGTGTTTAAAATAGATGTTGATGCAGAGTTTAACTTAGAATTTATTTTATAAAAAGACTCCACAGATGCAAGCGGATGCTAACTGCCTGCTGCTATAATAATATGTCCTCCAGCCTAAATAATCTGTCTAACCACGCCAGAACAGCCAGCAGCATGCTGACTAAAACTGCTCCATCCTGCACGCTGTGTAGAGACTGATTGCACTGGGGCATGATGATAAGAATGGGAAGGGATTTAAATGGCAGCCAGAAACTTCATTATCGTATCACTGGGAAAGAATATACAGCTTTTCCACTTTCTAACCTTGTCACATATCAACTACTAAAGTGTGGCCAACATGGAAGTTAAAATAACACAAATAACAGTACTATAATATTTGTTGTTGTTTTCAAACCTTTTGCCACAATGCACGTGGAAATAGATTTTAGGATTTGAGAGGATTAACTTTTTGTTTTCTAACAACGTGTAAGATTGGAGTCTCAGATGTATGAGTTAGGGAAGTCCTTGTGAACATATGTAGACAATACATAAGCAAAGAAAGGTTATGTGATTCATGTTAATAGCTTAACAGCAGCATCACACCACAGGGTATTCGTGTTAGGTTTGAAACACATGCAAACCAGGTAATTAATGCATTTCAACATCAAGAGTCCTGATAGACAAAAAAGGTGCCTTGATAGTTACTATTTGATGACAATAGTAACCCTGATGCCATTACGAGGAAGATTTAAGTGAAACATTTTTTCAAGATAAAGATATGTTCTGTGTTTCACTAGCTAAAGCCCAATATTTGTACAGAGATAAGTGATTCAATGGATTATGGATTAAAAACTGCAACTTCGGGTTTTTTATTCTGATGAAGGAATGGCTCTTGATAAGGGCAGGCAGCTGCAGCTCATTTGTTCCCTTCTCCACAAAGCCAGATAGACTCTAAGCATAATAGCACACAGTTAGGATAATGTTATCACCATATGTTTTAACGAAATGATAGTTGCAATGTTATAAGAAGGAATGTTAAAATGTCTTGTTATTTTTATTGTACAGTAATTTCTGAAATTGTTTTGCCCAGTTTCATGTGACTGCTTCAAAAGATGAACCTAATTAAGGACTAGCTGATTAAATAGCTGACATAACTTGTAGCCAGAAGGAATATCCCTCCACAGCTTCCCTGGCAATCAGCTCTGTGAAGGGTTGACCCTGGCTGGACTCAAGGTTCCCAGCAAAGCCACTCTATCACTTGCCTCCTCAGATGAACAGGGGAGGGAAAATATAATGAAAGGCTCATGGGTCAAGATAAGAACAAGGTGGGATCACTCACCAGTTACTGTCACAGGCAAAACAGATTTGACTTGGAGAAATTAGTTTAATTTAATACCAGTCAAATGAGAGTAGGATAATGAGACAAAAAATCAAATCTTAAATCCCCTTCATCCTACACCTCCCTTCTTTCCATTCCCAACTTTGCTCCTGAGTTCTATCCCTCCTTTCTGTCAGTGGCACAGGGGCATAGGGAATGGGGCTGCAGTCAGTTCCTCGCGCGTTGTCTCTGCTACTCCTTCCTCTTCAGATGGAGGACTCCTCACATTCCTCCCTTGCTCCAGTGTGGGTTCCCTCCCACTGGAGACAGTCCTCCACAAACTTCTCCAATGCAAATCTTTCCTAAAGGCTGCAGTTCTTCACAAACTGCTCCGGTTTGGGTCCCTTCCACACGTTACAGTCCACAGGAACTGGCTGCTCTAACGCAGCTCCTCACTCCAAGAGGCCACAGGAAGCTTGCTATATTGTGGGCTTCCAAGAGGGTCACAGCCTCCTTCAGGCATCCACTTGCTCCAGAATGGGGTTCTCCATGTCCCCCTCCCTTCAGGGGCACAGCTGCCTCAGCATGGTCTTCACCACAGTTTGTAGGGGAATCTCTGCTCCACCACCTGGAGCATCTCCCACCCCTCCCTCTTCAATGGCATTAATGTCTGCAGAGATGTTTCTCTCAGGTATTCTCACTTCTACCTCTGCTTGTAGTTGCTATTTTGTAGCAACTATTTCCCCTTTCTTAAATCTGTTATCCCGAAGATGCCACCACCATCACTGATGAACTCGGCCTTGGACAATGGTGGGTTCGTCTTGGAGCTGACTGGCATTAGCTCTGTTGGACATGGGAAACCCTCTGGCAGCTTCTCACAGAAGCCACTCCTGTAGCTGCCCTGCTACCAAAACCTTCCCATGCAAACCCAACACAGGCTTGTACTTCAGAAATTTCCCAACACCTTCTCTATGAACTCCCTCTCCAGTGCTCACCTGACCTGACCAGGCTGAGGCCACTGGGGCTGTGGAGCACCACAGTGAAACATCTTTGAGCAAGACCTATTGCTCTTCAATGGTTTTAGCAATGTTTAAGCCACTAACCATTCCAGTCTCTCACACCTTGCTGGGGGATATAGCATATGGAGCTATTCAGGATCTCATTATATGAGATGTATTGTCACAGTAATCCAGCTACAAAGGGAAGGTGTGAAAGGCTCCGCTGCATGCATCCAAAAGGAGGCAGAATTTTAAAGCAATTTTTTCAGTAAATTAATGTGTAGCCATGGTACTAATGGAGTGTGTGTCACACTGACGAGCAGTGGTGAAGGAGGAGCAGCGTGAGGGGCGATGGCGCTGGCTGGGGAGTCAGTGTCAGTGTCAGGGGCAGAGCCGCAGCACAGTGGCTGGGCGAAGTCTGACTTCTCCACTGCTAGAAGAGGAAAACACACACTATGTTCATATCAGACAGCAAATATGAGCCTTGTTCTGCTCCAAAACCTACTCTGTGAGATAACAGAGTGAAGCCTGCAAGTAATTGCCCCTGTGGCATCACCGGATGCCTTGCTATTACCATTGCAATGAGACAAACCCTATGTCAGTGGGGGTACAGTCACACATGGCCCATATTTCTGTGGTTGGATTCACCTCCCTCAGCTATATTGGCAAGATAAACTCCAAGGCTTTTAGGAATACTGGAAGGTCTGCATACATCTTGGAGAGGAAATACAATCATAGAATCATTTAGGTTGGAAAAGATCTCTAAGATAATCAAATCTAACCATTAACCCACCACTGCAGTGTTCAGAACTTTACCATGTCCCTAAGTACTACATCTACACATCTTTTAAATACCACCAGGAATTCTGACTCTACCTTAGGCAGCCTGTCCCAACACTTGACAACCCTTTCTATGAAGAATTTTTTCCTAATGTCCAGCCTAAACCTCTCCTAATGCTACTTGAGGCCATTTCCTCTTCTCCTGTCACTTGTTATCTGCGAGAAGAGGCCAACCCCCACCTGTCCGCAGCCTCCTTTCAGGCAGTTGTAGAGAGCAATAAGCCTCTGAGCCTCCTTTTCTACAGGCTAAACACCCCCAGCTCCCTCAGCTGCTCCTCATAAAATTTTGCAGACATCTATAATCCCTAAGTATTTTGCATACCTTACTTACCTGCTATAAAGTAATTATTTTCAATATATTTCAGCCAATTTTTTCTGAGGTACAGCTGGTCTATCCCAAGATGTCAAAGAGCAACAAGGCCTTTTCAATGTGTATTTTAGCCATCAGGCTATTTATTCTTTTATGGATAGAGTAGCTCCAGTTATTTGAAGTGAGTGTCTGTGACACCAGAAAACATCAGGATGGCATTTAAACCAGAAGATTTTTGAAAAATAAATATATACCAGAAAGTCAATTTAGTAATGAGTCATCAGCAATCTTCTGAAATGAACCCTCACAATTTGCCATTTCATGTAGAAATTAGTTCTTTTTGAAATGCAAAACAGGTAACTTTCATCTGTTGTGTAACCTCAGAATTACTATGCAGAAGGTAGAGAAATTAATATATTTGTAATAAAGAGTGTTAGTACCTAATATAGCAAATGAAAAGCACATGCCATGACTCTATTACTGCTGTTTAAATGCCAGTGGTGTGTAGGTCTAGTTGGAAAAATGTTTGCAAGTACAATCTTGTTACAGAAAGATGGAATGGAAATATTTCATAATCGGAAAGGTGAGATAGGAATGGTGACATTTAGGAGTGCCAGCTGGCCCTACAGATTTAAATGTTGGAGCTGTGTAGGGAAGCAAAATAGAACACCTGCCTCGACAGAAATGAATGAAAACCAAGCATCATTTGGAGAGGGGAGGAAAAAATCACAATGACAACAAACTCAAACAAATCCACACAGCACATTGAAACAACCCTACTGCAAGTCCTTAATGTCTCAGGGTTGTTTTGCTGGGGTGCTGTCAGATCAAGCACGTTGCAGACGGTCCCTTCAGATGTGATGCAGCACATCAGGGTGTGATGCAGCTTCACAGATGCCACAACCCACAGCAGAGAGAGTGTGACAGCAACACATGAACAGGAAAATGCCCTCCAAAGTGACTCTGAATTTTGGGTGTTTCCTGTTCCTTCCTTTGAGCTCATAAACCACGAGGGGAGGGGGAGAAAAATATTTTAGCTGTAGTTATCTCTTGCTAACACAAAATAATGTCTTTGCTAGCACAGGAGGAACTTCTGAAGGGTCTAAAGGCTGACCTGTGGGACTGGATAGCATCACAGATGGGAAACTCAGAGCGTTCTGACACGATTTAGCTCTGTAGAGCCAAGCATCAAAGACCCAAGATAAATTATGATCTCATCCAAGTTTTTATTTCCTGATTCCAGGAGATTAACTTTGGAATTTTTTTATAGACACTGAAGGGGATTTTATTGCATATATGTGTATAACTGATAACATGGGAGTATTTCCAGATTTTATAGCCCTTGAGCAGCACAGTAGGCTATATTCAGGATCCTTACTGGTGGTTGATAGCTTTATTTCTGTCATCCTCCATCTATCTGATAAACAGCCTACATTTCCTTGATCAGCTGGTATGGCAACAAAACACGGCATTTATGTTCATTTTCTGTAGCAGGTGCTTCTATGAAATATCCATACAACTGCAGTTGTCAGTGGTTGGCTGCTGTCGTCCAGGAGTAAAAATGTCTAGGGACACAAAGGACAAGCCAAATAATCTTATTTTCTTAATTTCCATTTTCCAATTTCCAAAACAAGCAGTAGGATCCAATGAACTAGTTGTATTTATTGAAAGAAAAGAAAAAGCACAAAAATGTAAAATAGGAAAAGTGAACTTAGTGTGCCCACTATAACACAAATCAGGATTCTTTTTCTGGGTATTACTGATGATATTAAGACTTTAGGCATTAGCAAAGTACCACATCATAATTTTTTATATTCTCTGTGATGTGGATAATTCCCTTTATTAATGCATGCTTGATAACAATTATTTTAGCCAAGCTGTAGATGAGTATGAGGACAAAGGATCACCCTTAGTTAGGACTATTAATTGAATTTGACAGTAGAGGCAATCAGGGTAGGAGGAAGCACTGCAAGAGCAAAGCAAGTCCAGTTGGCTAGTCAAGAGAGACAGGCTTGTGTGACATATGGCAATGCCTGAGAGCTTTGAAAACTCCCCAATAGATGTCACCTCCAGCAGGAATTTACGGCCCCTAAGCAGCCCAAAGTCAACACAAACTGTTAAGGAAAAAAGACCATCATTTCTCCACTCAGCATGCAGTGTGCTGAGCATTTTTAGGGAAATAGCAATGTGTAGATTGCTGCTCTGATTGACTGCTCTGGGACCACATCATCAGCGTGGCAGTGGTCACTGTGGGAACATGATTTTCAAACACAGCCTGGCGCTTTGCTGGCTGCAAATGTGCCAGTGCAAGGGGAAAGGAAAAGGTACAACAGCTGTAACACACATTCACAAAAGCACACCACGGCTTGTCACAGTGACAGCTGCAGGCTCCACAGCAGCAGCAGGAGGTTGCCATTCACCCATCTGGGCTCTCCAGGTTGCCAGTCACCCTGTCAGTATCCAGCATTTCCCAGGAAGGATGGGGCACGGGGCAATGGTGCTGCTGCTGCTGCCACCCTCATGTCCTTGAATTGGCAGCTGCAGCAGCATCACAGGGAAATATCCTTGGCAGGCCAGCCTTGCCTTTGGATGCTCTCCACTCTCCAGCAAATAAAGGATTCTCTCCACAATAATTTCACATGTGGCTGATTGCCAAGTGCCTCACGAGGACTAACTCTGGTAAGAGAGCTTCTGCTGACTGGATACAGCTGACATGGGACTGAAACCTCAGGATGCCTTCAGTGCTGTCCTCAACACACTGCAACACTCCAGAGAAACTTGGCAGAGTTCTCAGGATAGTGGCTGCTGCTGCTGATTCTCCCATGCTCCTCTTGCTGAGTGTGCTGACAAACACGGGGGCTACAGATGGTGGTTGTTTGCCTTTCCTGGGCCTCTTTTGTAGATAACATCAACAAGATCAAGCAACAACAGCCCCAGTTGCTTGGAGTTTAAGATTTTTGAAGTTAAAAAAAAAAAAAAGCAGGAAAGTAGTGATTATCAGTTGTCACAAACATCAAAATTGCATCTTTCTTAGCCAATAAATGATGATGGTGAGTCACAAAATTCCAGTTCCAGCAGCTCTTCTAAAATGGCAGCTAATCCAGAGTTGAATCAAAACACAGATGAGTTCATTTTACAAATCTGCTGCTGGTAGATCTCTGAGCCAAGAAACTCACATCTCATACAAATGCCACAGGTGATAGGTAAGGTATTTATAAATGTTTGCAGAGCCTTGAGTCATTTCCAGCTCACTTCCTTTAACTCAATTTATAATTTTGAACCTTTGAGTCCTCCAGCAGAAACAAGCTGGCAAAGGCAGGGGGCGGGGGGGCCGAAGCCAGGAATTTTTTTTTCAATTTCATGGATGACAACAACCCAAATGCAGTCACTGCTGAGATTTGGCTTCAAATAATCTCCTTAATCTACTCTACACCCTCATTCCCTAGAGACTTTATTCCTTCTGAGGTTGCTTCACTCAAGCACAGTAATAACATGTACAGAATAAAGTGGAGGGAGGCAGTAAGCCTGAGACAATCTGGCAGAAGGGAGGTCTCTCTTTTTTGGAAGTCAAACAAGAACTGTCTAAAGGCTGGGTTCTGTTCAGCATTCAACACTTAAAAATAAGTAGTAGTAGTGGGAACCAGGTCTTCTGAAAATCCCTTGTCTTTCTCAGTGCCTCTGAAATTTTACTGCTTTCTATAGACTTCTAAAATTGTTTGAAAATGATCATTTAGATGTCTAAAGTCAGGCACCAAGCAATGGGATCAATCTCCTGAAGAGGAGTCCTTTCATCCAACACAGAGGAATGAACTAGAACTATCTACTTCTACAAACTAGTTTTAAACAAAAAGTGTATCTCAACTGGCTGTGTTAGCTGCTCCTCTCCAGTTACCCCTTTTTTTTGTGCCAGTGATCGAGAAAAGGAGCACAAAATTCAATAAAAGTTTACCTGAGGTACTACTAGCCCTAGGAAAATATTTTTGTACAAATAAAACATACAGAAAATGTTAAAGAGCTCTCAAAGGTAAGTTACAAATTAAGGACAAACCCACAAAAATTACAGGGAGGAAAATAATTTTAGAGACTTTGGTCTCTGTCTAAACAAAACAGAAATGAACAGAAAAACAGAAGCAGAGCACATCCAAGCTAAAAACACATCAAAATGAATAGTAGTGACTAACAAGAATGAAATTAAAGGTTATTCATAAAATTAATTAATGAGATGCATAAGGCAAACTGAGTTAATTGTTGCAATACATTTGGTTTAATAGAAATAAAGCCCTTGGATTGGGGCTTTCCCCATATTCAGTTTTTCCTGTTCCAGATTGTAATTTATTTTTGATAAATTTGGAGACACATGTCTGGGAAAAAGGAATTGTTAACCTGCCACATGGCTGAAATTGCTTTTGCTGTTGCAATTTTATGGTGAATGCAAACAGGACAATAAGATTCTGTGTATGTAATTGCTGAATTTATTATTTATAGTACTGGTTTTTAAAATACACAGAGGAGATGATAAATTTGCACTCATTTATCTATTATCTGAGAGACCCAGATCCATTCACTCTGAAGACAGTCACAGAAACAAATAAGGAACAGCTATTTGCACAAAGTCTTGAATAAATAAATAGATTAAATTAATTTATTTGCCAGGGACTTGGGTCTTACACTGCTATCTGTTCCTGTTATCTCATGGAAATACAGACTGCTGGTTGCCTGCCCCAGTTTTCACTTCCAACGAATTTCATTTGTTCTGGTGCACCCAGTGAGGTTCTGGACTAGGAGGCTCATCCTCCCAGGCTCTCTAACCCGACCAACTGTCCCGTATTGCAGCTCACAAGAAGGCTGCACTAATGGTCAGTGACCCTATGAAGACATTGCCCAGCAGCAGATTACTCCTGTGCTTTGGAGATCAATGTAATACTTGTTTTCAGATGAAAATACCCCTTGCTGTGAAATTAAAATGTCTTTCTGTGTCCTCTGTGTGTTACATTCTGGGTATGAGCATGAAAGATATATTTTTTAAACAGTCTAAGCTGGTCTAAAACTGTGCTGGTATCAACGATTTCCCACTTTCCCTGGCTGTGACTCCATTCCCATATGATGGCAGAGCCTTATGAGTTTGACCATTTACTCTGACTCAACACAAATCCTTCTTTTGTGTATAAAATTTGTTTCCAGTCCTGGCACAGCTAAATCAAGGTCTTTAATTGAAATAAGAGCAAGTGAAGGAACACAAGACCAAAGTTGGTGGGAACATCAGCACCTCCTTCCCCCATTTTGGTGGTATCACATCTTTAGATTGGCTGGAAGGGAACAAGCCTCCTACCTCCAGTTATGGTTTGTTTAGTAAAAGGTGTTAAAGTTTGTTTAGTACCTGATGTTTTGCAACTGCAACATGCAATTTTTTACATTTAAAAAATTGCAACTGCAATTTTTTACATTTAAACTATGTAAAATGATACTGAAAGTCTGATGTTCAGTTAAAACATTTCACTTTCACAGACTTAGCCTTCCTCACAGCCCTTTGCTGCATCAAATCTCATTCCTTTCTTTCTCATCATGTGAGAATGTCTTTTCATCTCTTCCATCCCTCAGATTCCTTCCGCCCTGGATTACATCAATGAAATCACATTAGGTTTACCCTAAAATAATTTAGTAACATTTAACAGACTGTGGATTGAAATTCATGTCTCACATGGTTCTGGTTTTGCAGTGCAAATTATCCTGGAAAATATGGCAGAAAACTGCAGAAACTGGAAGTCAAAACCAGCTGTTACAAGAATCTGTGGTCAGTAATATCACAGTAATATATGGAGGAAGAATACAACTGAGCTGAAAATGGAGAACTAATCTGTCCCATGGGCCATTACTCAGCTGCAGCGCTTGTGCCACACGTCAGAACAAATGTCCTTCATAAGAGCAACATTTGGCAGGACTTTGGAGGGCAAACATGTTACTGCTGCTGTAATGCCAGTAAATTCTCCCCAGACTGCTCCTGACAAGTGTGTTGCTCATTCCCACTCACTCCACCTGAGAAGCAGCCTTACTTGCTGGGAACCAGAGGACCAAGAGCTGAACGCTCCGTGCATGTCTGTGCTCATACCCACAGAACCTCTCAGGATGGTGTCTGAAAGGAGACAAGAAAGAACTGGGAAAGGGAGTCCTCTGTAAGCTACCCCTTACAGAAGATCACAAAGAACTGGGGAAAGTCTGTCCCTGACAAAACCACTTGTGAACATGGCAGGTGGTGGCTTCTGGATGAACACTTACAAGATGAGAACAATGCTCCTGGGTAAAGGCCAGGAGGGCAGCAAGGAAGGTTGATGCAGTTTAAGTGCAGGAGGGGAGTAGTGTGAGCCATGAGTGTTGCAACAGGACTTCTGGCTGACCTCTCCAGTATTTCTTCTCCTTACTGGGACATCATATGATCGGTGTTAACGACTGAGCTGGCCCCATCCATGTCATTTTGCCTGTCTCTGCCAACAGATGTGAACAAAATTAGCAGCTGGTATTATTCCCTCCTGTTGCCCCAGCTCTCATTAAAAAGGCAGCCTGAGTGCAGCCCTTTATTTCTGCTTCCCTGCCAGTCAACCCCTGGGCTGGGATAACAGCCCTTGCCTTTCTCTTGGCCTCATGCTGTACTCCTCAGTAATTTTCTTTCAAGGTGTTTAGAGGCTAGGACTATTTAATTTGCTCCCTAACCATTTTTGTTTGATTCCTGCTATGGAGTTTTTGTTCCTGTGTCAAGCTCCAAGAGAACACTATTTAAAATGTGAAGTGTGAAACACCAGAGAGCTTCAATGGCACAATGTGTTATTCTCCTCCATGTGATCTGAATAATTTGTTAGCTGAAAAGTCCAGGAGTGAATTTTGAATTTGCCATTCTCTCCTTTTTTTTGCAGAAACCGCCTTTTTGAGCCCAGGCCAACTCCTGGTTCGATGGCATTGAAGATTGTTTTTGTAGCTGAGGACTGAAGAGAAACTCTGGTTGTGTTTGGCTGCAGTTTAAATGACCAGATACCTGGTTAGATACAGGCAACTTGGGTGCAAAATCTGAATATCCACTTGATTTATCCAAACACATCATAATTGTGCAGTTATCAGAGAGCTATGGTGTATTTCAGTTATGTATTACACATGTTGATTTCTGCAGCACGGTCTGTTTTGCCAGAAATGGGAACTAGTGAGACAGTAGATTTGTGACTACTGATGAGTGGAAAAAACAGAAGTATCTTTGTTTTATGTCATTTTTAGTAAGTGATATTTTTTATTTGCAGAGTTTCAGAACTAAAGAAAAGACATTGGGGCCAAAAAAGTAAAAAAGACCTCTCTTACATAGATACTCCCTAAGAATTGGTGTGATTAACATATAGGAAGAGTAGGAAATTGTATGTTTACCTACAAAGAATGATAGTATCGTTCTGATAGCTACTTGTGGAACATTTGGAAATCAGACATTCTTTCAATTACGTGGCAGACAAGAAATAAACATGGTAAACAGCATTGAAGGAAACTATCCCTGAATTTATGTCTCTCTGAAACCCCCGGAAAAAGAGCCAGGAGAGTCCTGTCTTCTGTGTAGCCATTTTTGTTGCTTTGAAGACAAGTGGCTATAATCTGTGCAAGAACACACAGATAAAAGAAGAAGGCAAGGCAAGACCAGGCTCAGCATTTCGTCTTTCAGGGCTACTGCATTGCTAGTTCTTGAATTAAACCAGCTTCCTCCTAGTTGAAATTTTGTTTTCTTAAGCGTAATTGTAGGAGAAGGAGGCATGGATGTAAGAAGTTCTATTACTAACTATGTTAGTGTGGAACAAACAAATACCAGCTTACCATTGAGAGTTTCTACAGTTCCAATGACAACAAAAAAAATCTATTCACACTTTGAGATTTTTTCTATAATAATGTCAATTAATGCTGTTTATAAAAATTAAAGCAATTTCTCACTCATTTTTACATTAATAAATTAATTTATACATTTGGAATTGGAAATACGACATAATTTTCTGTTATAGTGACATAATAGTTATCACAAAATATTGTTGCTTGAAATCAAATTCTAAAGCTTTTGTTCCTTTTTTTGTCACCACAAAAGATCAAGCTGGTGGTAGTAGGCATTTGTAATCCCAGTAGGACATGTTTATTGCTTGTATGACCAGCATGGTCCTGCTTTAAGTTCTCTGCTTTCATTTTTAGTACCAAAGAATCATAGACTCTATCTTGCACAGATTTACAGTCACAGACTTCTGCAAACATTCTTCTGACAACAAGAATTTCTACTTTGTCTTTTTACTTTCTTTTGAATCAGCTCAATAAACATCAGAGGATTATTCATTCCAGACAAAAAAGCATTGTAAAGCGCAGCTGAACACTCACCCTCTTGCCCTGACTACACCTCAAATGTAAAATGTGAGCAGGAAGTTTTGTGCTTAGTTCAAGTAATCCAGAAAATAAACACATATGCCAGGATAGCAAGTGTGACCTACTCTCTGCCCATCAGGCACCTTCTGGGGAGGGATGGGACCCCCACACCTGGGAGAGGAGAGGAGAGGAGAGGAGAGGAGAGGATCCTCTCTTTCGAAAGGATCAAGCTGGAATCTTGGACCAGCCCATCTCATAGTTGACCTGTGGTAGCATAGTGCAGGACTTCAGGCAATGAGCCTTTCAGTTAATATTTTCTACTTTGAAAAAGACTGTCCTACACCCCTTAAGATCAGTTCTGAGTAAAGAAAGATTTTCATTTGGCCATGCATTTTGCACAAGTGAAATAAAATAAGAAAGCAAAATACACAAAACGATGTATCAAAAGGTCAATACTACGAGAATCTTGCCCTAGAAATACATAATTATTTCTAAGCTCAGGCTTCCACCTGCATGCCTGTAATTTAGTAAAAGTATCACCATAAAAAATTAAATGCCATTTCTATTTATACTTCAGTTAAAAAAAAGTCCTTATATTTGTTGTTGCCTGTCCAGGTTGTTGATTTGTGACAAATAGTTTTAAAAAGTCTGTATAAAGAAGCAGAGAAAGCTTAGGTACTATGATAGTGAAAATTGCTAGGTAAGTCATCGCTGTGTTATGAAACTTTCAACTTTTTGAACACATTAAATATTAGTTCTAACAACTCTCCCTTATCTCCCTGGTCACCATAGAGTTACCAAGGCAAGTCCAAAGCACAAGTGACCAAAAATCCTCACCAAAACGAAAATTATCATCTCCTATTATTTTCTGGGAGAAGTTCAACTTTATTAATAAAAGTTATTTATCTTTGAAGAAAATACATGCCACTTAACTTCAGTCTTTCTCATTCGGAAAGTGTAAATATTTTGCCATTTCCTACACAGTCAGGAAAATTTCCACATGTCTTTGTGAAGCCACCTAACATTAGATACATTTTCAAACACTTTTTTCAACATTGAGAAATATTTGCCAGTAAGACCATAGCAATCTTACTTTTTATCTTACTCTTTACTTCTATCTCAGGATCCCTTAGATTGAAGCTTTGCTTCACTATCTGGTATAATTAAGATATCACAGTGAGAGGGCTTAATTTGATATGCCTTTGTGAGCTAAATTAATTGTATATTCTCAGACTGAAAGTCACACAGAAGGATTTATTCTGTACAGATCCATTCTGGTACAATATTTTGTGGGATGCTTTGTCATTCGGACATTCTCCCTTAAAAGAATTGCTCCTCAAAAGGCAAAATGTTATATTCATGTGGGCTTTCCACTAATGTTCTGTCCACTAAGGGACAGAACTAAAACCACATTTCACCCAATCTCTTTTCAAAGGGAATAGCTCCAACAGAACCAAGAGAGTAGAAACAATATGAAAATGGAAAAATTTGAAAAAAACAGGTGCTCTCAGCTTCTAAACAGAATCACAATCAAGCTCCTTTAGCTTCATTATCTCAGGCCATTTGTAAATAAAATAGAATTATGAGGTTATATAGTTCATGTTGTGGCTATAGGTTTGAGGACCTTTCTGTGACAAGACAGTTTCACAGGAGAGGCTGTGATTTTTGGTCACCGTGGTCCTGCCCTCCCCAGCAACCCTTTCCTCTGCCATGCTTTCACTCTGCCCTCTTCATGCTGGCCACAGCACTAACCAGCCTGCAGTGAGCTATTTCATGTCATTAACCATGCTGAAAACAATTTATTATTTTTTGTAGCTGGATTTATAGTGCTTAAAAAGAATTTAAATGAGCTTCAGAGCTTCAAGCTCAATACTCACAGTTTTGTCTCAACCATCCCAGAAATCTGATTTCAAACCATCCCTTACAGATCTGCAGAGAGCAACCCACTTCTCTGACTTTAGCTGTTGATGGACTGCATTCCACAGCACATGCAGAAACACAGTTGTTGTGAATACATATTCCCTTCATAATCAAACACGCTATCATTCAACACTTAATTTGCCATCTTAACTGAGAACTTCATCACTAGTACTTGATTTTGTTTCAACATACAGATAAAATCATTAAGCATTGGAAGCCAAAAATCTCTGCAGGGTATCACGAGAAGCACAAGCACTTAGTAATAATTTCTTATTTATAATTACTATTGGGACTTGTAATTTAATCTGTCCTAAGTTCATTAGTGCCATGTTGATACTGTACCACCGTGGATAATTAATCAAGATGTCATGCAACACTAAGTCAAATGCCTTACAGGAGCAAGTCTGCTACATCAATAATATTATCTTTATCAACCAAACTGGCAAGCTCATCAAGAAGTAACTGTGCTAGAAGCAGAGAAAAGAACATCTTCAAAACTGTGAAAGCACATACAGGCTGTTCTTTTATCATGTTTACTTTGCTAGCGAAGTCATCTTGTGAAGTTGATATAGAAGAGGAGTTCAGATGGTCTGTAAAGTGAGTGAAACTTCCAGGAATAACTGGAGCTTATGTAATATTTCTTCCTACATTTTTGCTCAACTGTTTTGTGCTATTTTGATGATGAGCTATTGGTTTCTTAAACCTTTCAAGTCTTGTCTAGGTAACAACCTTATTTGGCTTTGGGATTTTGCCAGAGAAAATGTGGCCATTGACCCCACTTACAGGTATTCTAATTTAATATTTTTTACTGTAAATGACCTTTGTGGAATCCCAAACTGGGCTGCCAGGTACATCAATTTTCCAATATTCAATTGATCCTAGAAAGAATATAGGCAGATATAATTTTTTTGAAAGGTTATGACTGGGTAAGGTCCCAGGAAGGAGCTTTACTTAGTCTGTAGATCTAAGATTTGCCTTCAGAAACTTTGCTCCTCAGTCCTCTCAGCCCCATCTTTCCTAACACCTGCAGCAGTCATTTCTTCACTTTGTCCAGGATTAATGCCATGGTTGATGGTCTAAACAACTTCTACATTATCTTTTTCAATTTTGTTGACTAGTGGTGCAATGCTGGTCTTCTGTCAGCTCAGGGAGCTTCCTGGACAGCTGCTGGATGAAATCCTCTGGAGCTGCTGGTTTAGAAGCCTCTGTCTTTAGTGATCACCCTGTTCTGAGTGACAGTTTTATTAGCACATATTTATTAATCAGCCTTCTTCAACAGGAATTGTTTGTTTTCTCCTAAATTCAGAACATAATCGTCATTGAATTATTGCTGACATCTCCACAATATCTATCTAATGACATGCTGATGCTACTGGTTCATTTTTTTTTTAAACAACTGAAAATTTCTTTTGACTGCCCTTAATCCTTCCTACCTTTTTTCCACTTCATTTATGTATTTTACATCATTCTCTGCATTGTAACTCATAGCTTTTGGTATCAGTGTGCAAATTTTTCTATTTCAATAGTGTTGGAGGTATTGTGGTTAAGATTATGCTAGCTACTAGTTAACATCAGCCTTACTTAAAGTTGCAAGTAGGCCAGCCAAGCACTTTTAATGAGCATGGCAGACAGAGAAGATTAAAGACTAGATTGTGGGTTTGGAGCATCTCATTTTTCTTGGAGAAGTATTGTTTGCTTTTTTTGGAATAATAGAATCATAGAATGTCCTGAGTTGGAAAGAACAAGAAAGATCACCTAGTTCCAACCCTCCCTGCCTTAGACAGGGACACCTTTCACTAGACTAGGTCACTCAGAGCCCCATCCAACCTGGCCTTGAACACTTCATGGATCAGGCATCCACAGCTTCTCTGGGCAGCATGTTCTGGCACCTCACCACCCTCACAGTGAAGAATTTCCTCTTAATATCTAATCTAAACCTACTCTTTCAGTTATTCCTCTTTGCCCTGTCACTCCCTGCTCTTGTAGAGCTCCTCTCCATCCTTCTTGTAGGACGCATTCAGGTACTGGAAGGCTGCAATCAGGTCATCCCGAAACCTTCTTTTCCAGCTGAGTAAACCCAATCCTCCCAGCTTTTCCTTGTAGGAGAGGTGCTCCACTCCTCTAAGCATGAGCTGTTGTGAAAAGAAGGTTTCTGTGATCATCACAGGCATTCACCTGTGTGCGTCTGTGTGTACCTTTCCCTCTTCCATACCCCCACTAATTTTTGAACCCATAGCTCGGATTTCTTCAGTTTCCCAGGCCTAAGATAACCCCAAATTGGCAACAAACTAATGAAAATGCAGCAGCCAAGGCAGAGCAGACACTCTACCTGCAGAGGTGACTGCCATCATAATCCCCTGTCCCAGAAGGTCTGTGTGGCATTATACCTGCCCCAAATGTGAGAATTGCTGCAGCCAGTGTTCATGCATTGCCAGGCAGAGAACTGTGAGAAACCAGGCTTCCTCATTTTGTGTCATCACACGTGAAATCTACAGAGTTTGTTCTAAAATTACTTCTCCTACTTGATGGTAATTGCTTTCAATGTTGTGAATTGGTCAGGACCAGCACTGACGGTTTGTATGACCCCCTGCCATGCTCGCTGTGAAGTTGTTTATTTAAACCCTAACAACTTTGCTACTAAGCTAAACCAACAAGGTGTGCAATAAGAACTTCTGTAAAATAAGCCAGATGAATCACCCTCCAGAAGTGCCTTTACCTCTGCTGAATAATAAGGACATTTGGAAAGCTAGCTTAGATCAGGCATCTAACTTTTAGACAGCTAAAATTAGTGTGGAGGATCTGGGCAAAAGGTTTGGGCTGGGTCACTGTAACATGCATTGTTTGTGTCTGTTTATTTTAGCTTAATGACCAAACTGTTGGAGTCCTAGGCCAGGCCATTGTCTTATCTATGATCTGTTTCCCACTCTACTAATGTTATGTTCAGTAGTTTAGTAATTGTCCAACTTAGGCTAGAACAAAATGGCATGAAGTGGTAGCATCTTTGGACATATGTATTTCTATATAGCTATCATCTCTCTCTATATATATTACATAATATATATAATATATCAGTATATACATTTATATATATTTAAACAAATAAATTAATTAATATACACACAGGGACACACACACACATGTATATATTTATCTCTAGATATGTATATGTAGGGCAGCTGCCATTCAGAACTGGGTATGTAGGGATACTGAATTATCTGGATCATGCCCAAAATAAAAAGGTATTTATTTTTGTAAACCTAGGACACCAAATATTTGAGTTACCAATTACAAACACCGGGCAATCTGTGGCATATCTGCCTTCTAGGGTGACTTATGGGTTTCCTGTTGAAAAACATTATGTCCTAGAGCATCACTGGATGCCTGAGGAAATATTGTTTCTACTGTCATACATTTTGCTGTGATTTGTTCATCTCTGCCACCTAGGGATTATTATTGTTTGAAGTAGCACATTGATCAGCAAACAGCATTGTTTATACAAGCAATTAATACTGGAAAGTTTTAACTCTTATAAATTTAACTCGTAAGTAAAATGTCTAATTAATATTTTTCCTAAGTGACTGCATATTTTTACAGAAAAGAAGAGAGCAAAGTTTGCGAACAAACAATCTGAAGAAATTCCTACTTCATATGTGGTTTGATAAGAACTTGCTAACATGAGCAAGGCAGGATTCTGTGAAAGGCTCCTTAAAGTGGAAAAATGAGTTAATGACCTCCTCCAAAACGTAAAAAATATCGCTCTACTCAATGTCTCTTCACCAAAATCTGCCACACAGAATTTGCACCTAGTCCAGTATCCCAGAAGAAACCAAAAAGATTTTATCTAAAAATGTAACAAAAAATAGAAATTAGAAGAAATATATGCACAGCCAACATTCAATTGTTCAAATCTTTTCTTTCATGCCTCCTTAATTAGTCATTGGCTTATTCCATAATATCTGAGAGTCCTCATCCAGTCAATGTGGTGCTGACTAATATAATTGAATACAGTTACTAGCTGTAGCTGAAACCAATATTTCATTTACACTGAAGGCACTTGACATTATCCCAACATTACCGTAACGTGTGTGCCAATATGATTCACATCTGCTTCACAATCTCTTTTATGCTGCTGTAGTGGCATTAAATGATCTAGCAGATATGAAAATCTGATTCTGCCTACTCTCGTCTATGTTGTAGGAAAGAAAACTGAAGGTAAGTAGTGTTATTCTAAAATTTCATATGTTTTTATCAGTCTTAAATATCTTCATGAAAATTAAGAAGGTTGTCGAATTTATTTAAATTCTACATAGACCATTACTGATTGTTTTAAAAGAATGAGCCTTTTGCTCCTTCCCTCCCATGTGGCTCAATGATATTCAGTTTTGCTGGATTATTTCTCCACTGGGTTGGTGAGTTGAGTGGGCTGTCTCAGCAGTCAGACAAGTGTAAGCAGGTTATTTAGCTTGCTTTCTTTTAGACTCTCACTTCTTCTGCACTGACAAGGAGGATCAGAAATGTACCTTCAAGACTTGGGCAAACCATGGATCCAAACCATGTCATCATGCCCTTTCTTTTGTTATCTGTTCTCTGCCTGAGAATTACTAGCACTTGATTTGCCTCTCAAAGGTCAGTTGATTCATGCAAGCCTTCTCACGTACTATGCTGTTGACATGGATGAATGTGAGAGTGCTTCTGACTTTACAGACTCATGCAGAACTCCCTGTTGTATTCTAATCATTTAAGGGGAAAAAAAAAAAAAAGGAAAAGGCCTGAGATGTATGCCCCAGTCTGATCTATATCTTGGAGAAAGAGTCAGGCACACAGCAGACCTCGTGTTGTTTGCTTTCCATGGTATGGAAACCTGAGCATTCGGGCTGTATGTGAAACGCAGATCACTCAAATACAAAATCACTATAAAATAAGGAAAGGGTAAAAAAGATGGATTTCAGCATGTAAGTAAAATTCACATAATTACCATTTAATTTTCTGCCTAATTTCAAACAAGTAATATTTGCCTTGATTGACACGGAAATCCCCTTTCCCAGTGAAAAAATTTTAA
Organism: Aleadryas rufinucha; assembly: GCA_013397815.1. NCBI lineage: Eukaryota > Metazoa > Chordata > Aves > Passeriformes > Aleadryas > Aleadryas rufinucha. The sequence goes on along the minus strand of VZTH01003781.1, from coordinate 77,591 downwards.
ATCTTAGTGTTCCTGAGATGTAAGCTTGAAAAATACTTGGCATGCTCTACTTTTCCATCTCTGTTTCCTGATCTAATGGAAGATACTATTTCTTCTCACATCTCTGTCTTGATTTCTGAACATTTATGGTACTCTGGTGAAAGTAAATAAATGTTTATCTTAGAACTACAAGGTCAGGATAAAAGACAACATTGCCATTGTTGAAGATAAACACATTTTTTTTTGGAAAGTCAGTGAAATCCATCTCCCTGCAATGAATGGCAACTTCATTTGGCAGTGACTGTGATTTTTCAATGTTTACTGCTTATTTCCCATATTTATTTCCCATAGCATTTTGTTGTCAGCATGGAGTCTCCTCTGAGGGAAGATCTGTTTTTTATTTTCCTTGCCATACACAGTAATATATCTAGAAATTCAGACGACCTCAAAGAAGTGTCACGTATAACTATCCTGGACAACAACAGCAACAAAAGGAAACTTGTTAGGATTTTTTTTTTGTCAAATTACTGTACAGTGATGACTGAGATTTGCTTGCCTCTGTGTGTATCATGTATTTCTTAAAAGATAGCAGCTGCCTTTTAATTTGGCTACTTTTTGGACTATTTTTCTACATAGGATTTGGCAGAAATTTGGTAAGTTTGATCATATAAATGAAAAATTTAAAAATCTGTCTGCTGTAACAGCAACAGTGTTTTGATGACTTTTTATTTAACATCAGTCCAAAAAAATTGTATCCAAGAAATGGTCTATTGCCCCCCCACATACACACCATCATTAATGGTAATTATCCTGATTAATGGAGGGCAAGAAAGAGGAGTAAGAACTGAAACGAGAATTTAAATTGAAGAAGCCTCAGGCTCTCACAGAAGAAAGGCAGAAGTTAATTAGCCAGCAGAAAAGAAGATTTGTGGTGAAATGAAAAATAATCAATTAAATAACATAAATTTTTTTTCTCTTAGGTAGTTAGAAGTTTTTAAGTTAAAAAGAAACTCATCCTAAATAATGTGGAATTCCCAGATTCTCAAATTATGCAAGCTTGAATTTCCCAAAGTTGTCCTTTCATTCTTAATGCCTTTATATACATCCTGAAGCAAAGAAATAAAGGAAAATAGACAAATAAGTATATTTTTCTGAATGTCTACAAATAAATAGAAGCAAAAGTAGTTACAGATATTATTTTTATTTCAAATGCAGCCAAGAAAAGTAACATTATTGGAGTTTTTTACAAGGCAACAAGTTAAGTAAGCTGACCCAATAAACTACCTGAAAAACACCACTTTAAAGCATTGACTAGTGGAAGATGAAGAGAAATAAGGACAAAAGGACTCAGTAAGTGAAAATTAAATTACATATTTAGTGCCAAGAGTAGCAAAAGTTATATTGTTGCCTCCAGGTGGTGTTTATTTTAACTTCCAGATGTTGACTAGAGCTGTGCTCTTTGTTGCCATAGTACAAATACATCTCCAGTAGTCTACAAAAAAATTAAAAAAGGAAAAATTTTAAAATTTGATTTTCTTGTATTCCTTTCCCAGTGTTTCATAGCAGGGCCACTTATCACATCCAGATTAAAAAAGGAGCTAAGGATAAACCTGGTAAAGCTTTAAAAACTTCTTGTACTCCCAGCTCTGACTGCTCCTGATTCTGGTCACACAGAGGAAATGAGGGTTTCGGATGAGTTGCCCTTCCATTGCCTCTGGGTTGCACTGCTCACACTGTTGTTTACTCACTGGTCTCTTGGTGTATACAAGCCTGGGGTTCATTTTCAGTTATTTCCTCTACCTACTGTACAAAAATTGGAGGCAAGATAATTTGTCTTTGTGATAAACCAGTGTTTGAGGGGCAGTGCAATAAAAAAAATGAAATAAAAAAAGACAACCTGACAGCAATCCTGAAACATTGGTAGGTATTTCTGTAACACTGCTACAAAACAGGCTGCTCAAAAGCAAGCATGGATTCATTTCTTGTAGCTGCAAGTCCCACTGGTTTGTTACAAGACAAACACAACTAACTAAATGAAAGAACTGAGATGTTATGCCTTCAATTCACCCTGTCGGCTCAATCACTAATTTTTCTAATGTTCTCCCTTTTATAGGAAAAAGAATAAATGATTCCATTTTCAGGTGTTTTATGAACTTGTTTTAAGATATTAGTCTTTTCTTTTGGCTTCAGCTCAGCCTGCACACAGGCGCACACACACACATGCAAGACATTGTGCTGAATCAAGTTTGAAGGTGATTTTTTAGTCTTAGAGTCTTTAGATTTCTACTGACCTTGCTGTTATGGTAGCTCTTAACTGGGTGTGCTACACTTAGCAGAGAGGGCCAGGGAACAAATGTGAGGACTGTATCCTCTTGCTCCCAGGTCTGCTTTGTAATGTTCCTGCAGCTTTTCTCTGCAAAAAAGCCTGCAAACAGTTTTGAAGATATAGTTTATCCCATCAAGCTCTCACCTAGAACATAGTGGGTGTGACTGCATCCTCCACTGCTCTCCTTGCAGCCTGTGCACCTCCAAGCACCTCCAAGTGCCCTTTGGCAACAGCACATGCAGTGCACAGCCTGCTATAAAATTTCTACCAGTGAGATCCAAGGCAATCCTCTGGTGCTCTGAAATACTTTGAACTGAAGGGAAAAAAAGAAGTGAGAAAGTGAGAGCAAAAGAAAGATATTGATAAGTAACATCCTGAAGATTGTAATGTACGTTTTCAAGGAACTTTAAGTGCATTGTAAATATGTGCTTTAAAGTTGAGTGTAGGTGTATCAGAGTTTTCTTGCTTTCTATTTAGTAGAACTGAGTCTGTTCCACTGCTGTCAATTATGGCATAAACACAACCACGTTTTTCCATGATAAGATGCTGGTATATTATCCAAAAGGCAGATGTATTTCTTTAAAAAGAACATGAACAATTAAGTGGCAGAACTGATAAGCAGTGGTTGGAATTTTTACATTTCTTTCAAATAAAATTGATTTAAATGACGAAATGTCCCACCAACTTTGTTTAAAATTTTAACAAGCAACTACTGTAGCCTTTAAATGCCAGATTTCTTTGCTTGCACACATTAATGATCAGGTCCATTTCAAGCACACTTTGTGCTATGTGGTTATGACTGGGCAGCTGCTGCATTTCCAGGGATGTGGTCTTCACTATTGTCCTTCCAGGAAAGAAGTCTGTACCCAAGTCAAATCAAACACAAGTTAATATGAGAGGGAGACTGCTCTCCTTGTAAGCTGCACTGAGAAGAATTTAGGCTGTGAAATCAGTACTGTGACTAAAACAGAAATTTTCATCAAAAAGTACGTTTTCTAATCTAACCTTAAATCTACAGTGTACTCTATTTCCTCCAAGAATGAGTTTCAGACAAGTGAGATTAAAACAGCCACTCTAAAGTAGTGGTCTTAGGAACAGAAGAAAACAAAAGTAAATAAAAGAAAATTAAAAGCACACAGTTAAAATGTTTTTAATAATCCCAAATACCAAGGAAAACTAGCTTCAAGGGATAGAAAATGAGTCTCAGTTTGATCTCATTTTGGAAGGAGTGAGGTTGCACAGTTAGGGCCCACAGACAGCAGACTGGACACAAGAAATCCCTGGATTTGACAGGTCCCTGTGGTCTGGAGTTGCCTTGCGTTCTCCTCTGGAAGTCATGGGGTGTCTGAAGCAGGATTCATGTCAGGCTCTGATCCTGGGCACAGCTTCACTTAGTCAAGACTTCTTTCTTTCTATTTTTTTTGATTGACAATGTAAATAAGGCGGAGAACTTGTGTTGGCACCATATTATTAACCTTGAATGTTTAAAGTGCCTCACAGTCTTCTTGGTGCCACTCTAACAGTTACATAGTAGTAGAACATTCATTGTTGCTTTCTTCTTGACAAGCCCATCAAAGATCTGATACATCTTCTCTGCTAGATTTTGTAATTTTAGATTTTCAATCTTTCGTGCTTAACTTTGGTGCCCATAATTACTCACTACAAAGTAACCATTAAAAGTTTAGACTCTCAAAATAACTTAATGTAACTTCAGTAACTTAGCATTGAACCTAAAAATATCAATCTTTTTCAGAGTATGTTTAGCAAAAAAGAAAGGGGAGTTTCTCCTCCCTCTCAGATGCATTACTCTCAGTGTTCCCTGATAAGGTTTCAACAAGAACAAGAGCACAATCTTACTGACATAAAATGAAAAACATTTTCCCTGGTATTACCATCATTTTTAGCAATGAGATCTCTGATCATATGCCAATGACACACATGGCAGAAAAGGATGTAATCATCACAAGAAACTCAAAGAATTACTAAAGTTTACTTCAAATTTTTGCTTGCGTATAAGTATCTAATAATTTGTCCCTCATAAGTAGCACAAGGTTTTCTTTAGTGCAAAGCCACTTTAGCTTCTTCCCTTAAAGGAACTGAAATGTTTCATCTTTTATCTGTCAAAAGATAAGAAGACTTGTCCATTTGTTCCGTAAGTTACCTGAAAAGGGCAAACCCAGCTTAGTTTGAGTGACTAAGACATTTTACGTGCACTGAGGAGAACATGTATGCCTGACCATATGCAAAGAAATGTGCAAGGACCAAAGAAAGACTGTCCCTCAGTCAGGCAATTACTGTCTTCAAACACCAGTGGGATAGGAGGTGTGTAGCATCAATGACTTGGATAAATGCTGCATCAAAAACACATCCACATCTGTCTTCTTCCTTTTGTGAGGCTCTTAAAACCACGTTTCAGGTGTTATTTTTCAGCATTGTGTGAAAACTCAAACATAAGGTTGTATGTAACTATCAGCAGCTGTCAGAGAAATTTGCTTATTTTTGTTTGTGTAGAATTAATTTCATCTGGGAAAGGTTGCTGGAAGCAGAGACAAAGATGTTGCGACAGGTTCTTTGTGGAAATAAAAACTTGGCTTTCTTTGAACACATCTTTCTTTGGGGAGCTGGCATGCTTCTGCAAAGCTTACTAACTTCAATCCACCAACAATGGAGTGTTATTCACCCAGAAGCTCTGGGTTCTCTGGATGAAATTAAGCTTAGAAAATCCCAAGCCTATCTGACTTTGCTACTGCAAACGCTTTGGGGTACCATCCTTCCTTTTGTAATGTGTTCAGTCTTCAAAAAGTGGTAGAAAAAAATATGCAGTGCAATAGCCAGAAATGAAGCAGGTGCGACGAGCATTTTCATCATGTTTCTAATTTGTAAGCCTATTGTTATTTCCTGTTGAGGTCCACTGGCATGTTCACTGATTTTTGTTCGCGCCCAGATCCTCATCCTTTTGAAAGCAATGGGTCTTCTCTGTATCACAAAAAACTGCAGCGGAGAATTGCTTGCCTTTCATTATCCTTTAGCAGTATTTGTGTCTGTCAAGTTCCTAAATGTAATGGCCAAATTTTTGGGAACAAAGACAAGAAATAAATTTCCTGTGATCTATCTAATGCAGGGGCTACTACAGAAGTAGAGTTTTTGAAATGCAGGAACCTGATGAGTATGCTAATTTTAATACCCTTTTATCTTCTGAATTTTAAGAGAAATTTACATAATTAAACTCTGAAAATCTAGTGCTTTTTCCTGTGTGTCATAAAAGATACCTATTATAAAGTCTTGATTTTTGTCATGCTTTAAAGATTTCAAAAGAAAATGCAGAAATTATGAAAATCTGTATTATAAAAGCTGCCAAGTTCATAATTAATAAAATTTTTATTATTGAATCTGTTAAAGAATGCACTTCAGAAATGTCCATTCACATAAAACGTTGTTTAAAAAAGATAGATATATAGTTTTCTTTTCATTAAGAAAAAAAAAAGCAAGAGAGAGAGAGAAGTGAAGAGAGTCTCCTTTGGATTCTCATGCCAGATCTGAAATACTGTAAAGCTTTGGATCAGGTCTCCAAAGAGAAATTTTACTTCAATGACTGTGTAAAAATGTGGCTTGATGATCTGTGTAGTCACACACTGCTGACTGTAATAAAGGAAATAAGTTGCTTATTCTTTGTACCAGCTGAGTGACCCTGCGCATGTGTGAGCATAGTCATGTGTTTGACTGAGAGAGTAATAGATTTCCAAAGCTCTAATACTGATAAATCAAAAATAAAGGGTTTAGAATTTATTGATATAAAACATGGATACAAAATCTGAGTGATTTCAGATGACATGGAATTAATGGAAGATGACAGATAGAAGCTCTACGGTCTTCCTCATATCAAATCTAAGAAATGAACTTTATATAAAACTGTATTTCACTTTGATGAAAAGCGGAATTTCATTTTCTAAGCTAGAGAATAAGTGGAAAATGTGTATTTCACCACTAGAAAAATAAAGTATACTGTTACGTGAATAGATATTTCTTCACTGACTGAAACCCCTACAGAAGAATAAAACCGAGGAGTCCTCTGTGTTTAATATGCTCTTGCAAAGCTGAGTGACACTAAAGATTCTGCTATTTTATTCCAAAGGCTCAGAAAAGGAAGTTTGGATATGTCAGAGATTTAAAGAAACTCTTTTGTTGCAAGTGTAGTGCTTATCTGAGACACTCTGGTATCCAGCCTCTAAAGGAGACGAGATTTAGCAGGGTTTGTGTATCTACAGATAAATATAGGTCCAACCTGAGTTATCCAAATCTACATTTCATTATGTTTTTCAAAAAAGTAATTTGTTCTCCTGAATAAAAACACCAGATCTTTTCCTTCATAAACAACAACAACAAAAAAAAACCAAAACAAAACAAACAAAAAAAAAAATGTAATAAGTTGGGTTTGGGTTTTTTCGTTCTCAATTGTACTGTATTGTTTCTTGCCTAATAGTTTATCTGTGGCAAAACTGGATGATAAAAGATGTGGTTATAAACCTACAAGTGTCACAAAAAAAGTGATAGATTAATATTTTTGAGGATACCATTGTAGTTGGAACCACTTGAATAGCATTTGAACACAACAGGAACTGTCATGATTTCCAGAAATAAGAGAAATGACCAGCAGCACAGCCATAAATTGGGGAATAATCAAGCAGGCAGTATTTCTACAGAAATGAACCTGAAGGACATACTTACCACGCTCTGATGTGGAAAGCTGCAATGATAAGAAAGGATAAGGGCTATACCTGTGGGTTAGAATGCTACGAGAAATGATGGGCGTATTAGATGAGGTGGGGAAAGTAGGTGTTCTCTCAGACTCCCGTTTCACTTTATTATCTGTGCTTTCTGCAGAAGAATGCACTGACTAGGTCATTTATGAATAATTCTGCCCATTCCTTGCAGAGACCTGTCCAGTGAGTTATTTCCGCACAGTACATCCTGGTTCTCTGCAGCTGTGGCACCATGAGCTAAGGAAGCACCATCCTCCAGCTGCACTCCTCCAGAATGCCAAAGCACTGGAGTAACACAAGGTTAAATTAAACACTGAAATGGTTGTAGAGAATATTGAAGTTCATATTGCTGGCCTATTTAAAATATTTTTTTTTTAATAAAGGTGAGAAAACATTTGAAATATGCAATAAGACATTAACAAAATGGAAGATCTTCATGGTTGTAGGAAAACATTTTAAGAACCAAAAAATATCTGAGAGATTTGCATGTCTGAATAACTTCCTCTAGCCTGGGAAAGTATTTACAAACTGAGTTTTATTGTCTTGCCACAGATCTTGGATGTACTTGTAAGATTATTTTTAAATGTGCAGTATTTAGCTCTTGTTTTTGCTATCCCTACTCCTTTCCATGTACTTCTAATTTCTACCTCTTCTTTATAAATTTCTGCAATTTGACATGTTGTTTGCAGCTTCTTATAATTGCTTGTTCTGAATTTTTTCAACTTTCGGAAAAACAGCCATTTTTCCTTATACTCTTTAGTTAATTGTTTTTCAAATGCAAACTTATTTGATTAGATTTTAATAGTTGGTAGGGAAAGTTATCACAGGTAGAATACACATTTGTTTCAAATAATCTATCCCTGCCGTAAAAAGGGGATATTCATATAACATAGCAGAAAAAGTAGTTAGCCCTGGGATTAAAATAAGTAGCTAAGATATACAAAGAGCTGCCAAAACAATTTTTAAAGAATGAAAACTATGCATGATATAAAAAAGTCATGAGAAGTACTGCAGTTTCATTTATTCCAGTGCATATTTTTTCCCTCTCACCTTATTTTGTTTTTATTTGCCTTTATATAAACTATGATAATTGTATCTCATGATGCAAACCAATTTTGCATAAGCACTATTATTTTGTAATAGGAAGGTTTGCGTTTTTTGATGCTGAGAAAGAGATTCCTAAAATCATGCAACTTGTTTCTATTAACATTTCCAAAATTTATATTGTGATTGTTTATGATGGCAAATAAATTATCCTAAGATATCTCACAGAGTGCAGTAGTTTTTGAATTGGTGTGGAACTTTTTGAAAGTCTCTATTAGGATGTGACCCATGATAGGCTCATGTAAAGAGACTGTAAAGCATTTTAAAAGTTATATATTCTTCCCTCACCTCTTCTGATGTATTTCTATTCAGAGTGCAAATTGGCCACAGAATTTTAGTAGAATTCCAACAAACCAGGCTGAGAGGAGACTTGCATATGTTCACTAAGTAATGCCCAAACCTCCTGGGCAACACACTAATTTTTTTGTTAATACAGGATTATTCAATTCATGCAGTTGGCCTCAATGTAAGACAGGGATAAACAACCCAAATCTGCGAGTTGCCAGCCATATGCTTTTCTATTGCTTTGCAACACGAACCAATCACATCTAGACTTAAAAATGCAATTCTTTCTTAAAAACAATTTTAATGCCAGTTCTCTGGGGTTTTTTTATGGAGCTGTAACTTCACACAGTGTTGTTCACACTGAAGACCTGAAGTATATCTGACTAATCTCAGAATCAGGCTCATGACACTGCTGCCTTTGGGAGAGGATTTTAAGTGCCCAGCCTGAAACAGCAAATAGGAGGACAACCCATGAATAAGCAAGAAGCACTATAGCTCTATGCTGTTTTCACAAAATGCTCCCCATGTAACACACCACTTCACAAATGTTTCACCAAGTCCCTGAGTGAGGTTTGAAAACCAGCTGTCATTAAGGGAGCTGCTGATTTCAACAGTACAGTTGTGTTTATACATTAAAAGGGATGGTATTTCTATAGCTTGTGAGAATGCAACAATTAAAACCAGCTCCCTTCAGATTTCTGTGAAGTCACAACAGAGAAAATCAGCAACTCATAAAAATCATCTCATGTTCTAAAAACTAAAAATATTGATGCACAAGAACATTATGATGTAATTATTTTAAGAATTAATAAAAGGATGCAATAATCCCATCACATAAAACTTATCTGACTTGAAGATAGAGCCCTTTTTTTCTCTAAAGTCATAGCTAAGCTAATTCATTTTAGTCACTGCTGTGCACGGCAATGCACATAGATATTATATTCAATGTATTCTAGCCTGAACCTGCATTGGCAGCAACAAAAATACTGTATGAAACTGTTACACAGAATAAATGTAAAAACTATGCTGTGGTGGGAAGGAATTTTATAAAAAACATTAATAAATAAATATAAACATGAACACAAACACAATCATACATAAAAATATGCGACATAATTTAGACATATTTATATTTTTTTAATGTGTATATTGTAAATGTATTTGTGTTATATAGCAAATAAATGGTTTAAAATAAGCCTTTGTTTTTCTGCAAAATATAGGTATGAATTACACTGCAGCTCAAAATCTCTAAGTACCTGAGGGTTATATTTGAAATCTGGATGTGCATAGGTTGACTGACAATCCATTTAAATTCTGTTATTTGATGTGAAAATTTATTTATCAGAATTCATAGAACCCAACATAAAGAATAGTAAGAGCTGTTATAAAAATATTATTTTTATTTTCTAGTCCCCCTTGTGAAATTTTATGAATAGCATCCTGACACGTCTGAGTTTTATAGCACATGGATGGTTCTGGAAAATGAAAAATTCAGGAAAGTTTTTCAATTCTTGCTTCAGCTCTACTTATGGAATCAGTCTTAGGATACACAAGAAATTTCTGAGTGGAAAAAAAGGTTGAAGAAAGGAGATAAGGTGAACACTAATATCACCCAAAAAGCAGGAAAGATGAGAAATGAAGGAAGTATGTTATTGTTTATGAATTTACAGATGGGTCTGAGTTGTGAAGCATCAAGCCATATCTCTTCAGAAGCGAGATTTTTGTTTCATATTTCACTCGGTCTAATAACAACAACAAAACCACACAGAAACAAGAAACAAAAGCGCATCTGTGAGGAAATAATTTTGTCAGAGAGAAATTTGCCTTCCACAAGACATCTGAGTAAACAAGAGGAAGGAAAGCATTAGAAGTACTTCTCTTCTATGTGCTCTTACATCATCTAAAAAGGCGCCATTTGCTCATTCTGCGTCGTATTATGGCCATTGCCACACAAATGTGTTTCCCACAACCATAACTCACTGGTTCTCGTGTCTGGGTGAGGTCATGTTGCAAAGTTCGCATGTTCCCATGAACACTTGGAGGTTAGTGAATGTGCACTTGGTCTGTGTACCAAGAGGCTTCTTGGCACCTGTGCTCCGTCCTGCTGCCATCACATTCCATGCTGTATTTCTGTAATTCAGGGTGTTTTTACTGCATAAGTTTCAGTGTGAATTGCATTCATACTGTACTGCAGCGTTCTGGGTTTGGGATTTTTTTTTTGCTTAGTAATTTGTTGAGTTTGTTTTTCTTATGTATGTGCTATTGGTTAGAATAATTAGTGATCTTCTACTCTTTTACATGAATGGTAGGTTTCATCAGTTTCACCATTTAGAAGAGCAATTAACCACTTTAGTAGTGATTGCCATCTTTCTCATTTTGAGAAATTTTTTGTTTAGCTTCCACATGATGGAATTTCAAAAATGCCTAATATCAAAAAAGGGAAGAGTTTTTCTTTGCAACAGTGTTGGTTAGCATTGTTAGGTTGCAATGTTTCTTGGTGAGACAGCAATAAAATATCTATAATGTAGATAACAAAATTTTCATCCTGAGAAGTTTTCCTATTGTCCAGCTACTACTGATTCATGGCCTGTTCTTCTCAACCAACTTGAGGAGGGACAATTTTTTCTCTCTGCATATTAGGATAGGGAAAATACCAAGGAAAGTCTGATTCTGCTGATTTTGCCAGAAGAAAATCTGCTACAAAATGGCCTGAGAGTGACAGGTCATGATGAATGACCATGAAAACTTCAGCCCTTCTTTCATCTTGTTCTTCAATAAAAATAATAAACAGAGCTAGCAGAATTAAAACCACCAACATTTGTTAGAGAAAGGGGAAAATGGTAATCAGTTAAAGAATAAAGTAGATAAAACTAATGCTAGTAAGCTTAAAGAATTGGATAAAGTGATCTCAGAGATCTGAGAAGCACAATGTTGCAGGGGATAAAATAATGGCTGCCTTAAAAAGGGAATAAAGAAGAACCAGAAAATGCTATATATTGTGCTACATTGTCTGCAAAAATAATCCAGTGAACTATTTGTAAAGATATGGAAGAAAAAAATAAATAGTAATATCAAAATGTATGCACTTCACAGGACTCTCCTGATAACAACGAATCAATCAAATCTCCTCCTGTGACAGGGCAAAAGGCCCGAGGATGGATTGGAAGCTGCAGGTATGCATATCCAGTCTCTAAATCAGGCCTTTAAAAACTAATCTGGTCTTCTCTGACAGTGTCTTATAAGCAAGTTTTTAGATATCAAAAAGGTAGAAAAGCAGGTGAGTGCAAAACTCAGAACCGGAAAGTGCCGCAATCCCACTGATGAGCAGGATCAAGTGGATATATACGAACCGAAGGAGTCATTATGTACAGGCTTCTGCATGTAAGCAGGAGCAATCAGCTGCACAAAGACAAGGTGAACAATTGTTTTGTGGAAGAGGGGTGGGACATTCTAGAATCTTGCAAGCTGAACATGCATCAGCATCATCCTCTCCTTCCAAGATCATACTGCCAAGCAGAAGGAGACTTCTCCTCTAAAGCAAATCACATCAAGAAGATGGTGTGTTATATCCAACTGTGAGTATCACTTTGCAAGTTACAGGTAGCAAAGAGATTTCAAAGTGACAGCAAAAGGAATAATTACAACTCCATAAGAAGGTTCCACAAAAGAAGACCAAAACACAATTGAGATTCTAGTTTAGAGCTGAAAAACTGAAGGACATTCCATGTTTGTTTAAAAAGACTCCTCCATGTCCAAAGGGAAAAGGGAAGAAGCAATGGACTTAAATTTAGAGAAGGGATATTTAACTTAGACACTAAGAAAAGGTTCATAATTTTAAAAAAATGTTCTACTTTGACATATATATATGACGGATGTATTTAATAATTTAGGAAAAAAGTAGTTCAACACTACAGATGTTTTGGTAACCCTGTTTTCCTTCTCCAGTGCAAATCCAATTTACGCTACAGAGCCTAAAATTGCAGATAATGTGCTGCAATGAGTTAAACACTGAAACAAAAGACAAAGCCCTCTTTCCTCCTGCCAGCTTTAAACAGTTTTGGAGCAGTGAGTACACAGCTCATCTGCTTGACAGTGCAGACTGCTCAGGCTAATGAGTTTTAGTTAAGACATTTTTCAGTCTGATAGCCTTGTTTGGAGAATTTGTACAGAAGGACCTCATTAATACCAGTTTGTTTGAACCAAGCTCTTTATAACTTCTTAGAAACATTACCTCTCTCTGGCAGTCTCTGAGAACATACTGACCAGCTTTTGATCTTGTGAGGAGTCCTGAAAACCATTATCTGAGCGTGAGTGGAGCAAAGAGGTGTGCTGTACAGAGCAGCAGGTACAGACATGAGAAAATGCACAGCTCAAGGAAACCTGTGCACTGAGCAGCTGATGCAGGTGCACTCCTAGAGGTGACTGCTCCCAGAGGACACCCACCTCCTCCCACCCATGTGTCATCTAATCAGCACTGGCTAATTGAAGCCTCTCCATAATCTCATGAGCACTATTTGCTGCCCGATGGGAAACCTCTTAACCAGCTTTTGAGCCTCACTGTTAGGACTCAGTGTCTTACACTTAACTGAATTCTATACTAAAATATGAATGTTTGAATTTGCTAGGGTAGTAAATCAAAAGCAAAAGATTTCTTTCCTGCTTCCAAATTTGCACATTGCTGATCTCAGGTACAGCACAATATTTGGTCAGAAGTGCTCTGCCTACAACTCAATAGCTTTACAGCAATTGAGAAGCTTATTCTTAAGGAAGATTAACCAGATACAGCAAATTCCTATCCCAACAAAATGAGATATTAAAGCACATTACTGTTCAGTCACTCCAATATTCATTTCCTTTCTAAGCTGCACTTTCCTATCAGAGATTTTAGGAGGTTTCTCCTCTCACAAGTTAGAGATCACCAATGTTGATTTTCATGATGCCCTCCCAAAACCAGAGGAAAGTTTTGCTTTTTTATCTCGCTGGAGATTTTGATCATTATATTTTCCAAAAAGATAGAAAAGGGATGTTTAAATTAAAAGATTATGCTAGCAGCAGAACAATGGGCAGAAACTGGCTGTGACTCAATTTAGGCTAGAGGTTGGAAAGTACTTTCCAATCACCACACAGTGAGATCCTGAAACACTTTCCCAGTAGGAGGAAACAATTTTCCTCCTTATTCTTAAAAATAATTTCAATAATTTGGTGAATGTTATTATACTACAAAATTGCACTGTCAATAGAATTTTCCTGTATGTTTTTTCTTATTCTGATTCTTCCAAAATGTGTACTCAGGAGGGATCAGAAACAGGGTTAAGCAAGGTGTGAGATACACAGGAGTCTGCAGATAAAAATGTCACGCTGTCTGTCATCATTGTCACTCCAGTTCCTGTGGCTCAGTGATTTTTAGGATACCACTCACAGGCAAATCTTTTGCAAAGAACTTCTGCGTGTGCTCCAGAGGAAGTGATGGGCTCTGTTAATCAAGAACATCATTATGGAGTACCTAACTTTCCGGTATTTGAAATAAATTTATTTCTAAATTCCACATAGCCTTCACTCAGTTTATTATCAACATCAATACCATACTGTTCTTCATATACCATGAACATGAATTTTATAATTATTGGTCTGAACTAGCTGGATTTCATATATTTTTTAAAATATATTGATTATGAAATATATTCATTACTGCATAATGAAGTGAACACGGATGTACTAAGGCCGAATCACTGGACAAATATGAGTATGCTCCAACAAGCCAATGGGTCTCCTCCAGCTGTATTTAGAAATGCATTCTCTCAAACTCAAACTCAATTATATAATTCAAACGTAATAATGATACAGAGGAAAACTATTATTATTTAAAATTTTTCACCAGCTTAATACATTTTCATACTTTCAAACTATATGAGTGCTAATCTTTACAGCAAAAACCTCAGGCAATACTTATACTATTTTTAAGAGTAATAATATTGTACATATGAGTGCTTTAAACCAGCCATTTACTTAATTTGTACTACTGTTCAAATTTCTTTGATGCCTTACTTTGTTGTATTACTAAGAAGTAGGTTTCCATGCTGAGCAAAATTTGTGCATTTGAAGGCAAATACATTTCTTATGAAAAGAGAAACACACTATGGTTTTGATTCTTAGGTTTCTTCAAGTAGTTAATGCTTGGCAGACCTGGGTAATGTTACAGAGGTACTTAAAAACACATTTCATTTTCAGAACCAAAACTAAGAATTTCAGTAGACTGTCAAAATTTACCTTTAACTGAAAATACAAGAAAAATTACATCGGTAGAATAAGATAAAGATCATATACTTCTTACTTCAAAAAAAATTAAAAACCAATAAATATGGAGTTTTATATGAAATATCAGAAAGTAAACCACAATGTTAACTGTGAAGCAGCTAAGTCAGTAAACGACAAGTCTGCTCTAGTTCTGACCCCTTAAATCCCTGGGTTATTCTATGTAGGCATAGCAGGTGAGAGATGAGAAAGAGGCAAGCAATTACGACTGATTTTAGTTTAGAGCAAGTGATTCAGAGTGAATGCATACTGATTGTGCAGGTTGTTGTATTTGAAACTCTTATTTTCTCAGTGAAGAGGCAAGACATATGGACACTGCTTCAAATTTATGTTACTGAATAAATAAAGCTTCAGAATAAAATCATGGTTTTCTATGAACATGTTACTATCCTCAGTTGGTAAGATGAGTTGCCACGAGAATTACAAATAGTTCAATCACCAGATAAAGAGAAAATAGAAGAAATTAAATGAAGCATATTGCCTTATGTGCTCTGAAACTTTGATGGAGTTGGATACTGGAATTAACAAAAATTTCCACTTCTCAGAAGCATCAGAACTCCCATAACACAACAAGGTTCTAAGTACCAGAACTGTCTTCAAAAAATAAAAACAAGACTATAACTTACTAGCATCTCTATCTTGGTTCTGTGAACATAGCTTATGTCACAACAAAATAGGGATGTTTACACATTCATCTAGAACATGTTTTTGACTGGTTTTCCCACAATAAACACTAGCAAGATCTTGCAAAGATAAATCAGGTGGGAACTGTATTTACCAACAGAACGCATTGCAGATAAGTTTTATAAAATACATTCCGTCTGTTTTATATTCAGAATGTTTTTTATCTATTTCCAGTCAGAGCATGTATTCCATGAGATAGAGTACAGATGGTGTAAAAAATAAGCCAATGATATATAAAAAAGCAACAAAATAGGTTAGGCTAAAATTTGAAAAGCTATCAAAGAACCATGCAGATACAGGTGAAGTCACACTCCGCAATGCACAAAAAGTAAGTATCACGATGTTGATAATTTGTGACCTAAACACATTTTGTTACAGGCAGTTTCATCTGCAACATTTAATGTTTTGAGGCTTTGAGGAAGGAGAGCAGGTTGAAGGGCTTTCTAGAAGTTTTCCAGGGTTTATTTGAAGGATTTTGGCTTTTTTTTTTTTTCCTTAAGGAAAATCAAAAGCCAGTGGATTTCCAATACTCTTATCTCATGCATCCATCTTGCCTCACACCCTGTTGTTTCCTCCAGCATTTCCTTTCACAGACTGCAATGCCATTTTTCTCTTTCATAATCATCACCTCATTTTTTCAAGTGAGCATTAGCTCATAGGAGGTATCTATAGTCCTGTTTCTTTTCAAAAACAAACAGTTCTGTTCTTTCTAATTTCGTGGCAGCAAAAAAGTGCAATTTGAAACAAAATTATTATTTGTACATTTGTAATATTGAATCAGTTGCTATTATTCACAGTTTCAAAACCTCAAGATCTTTGCTCAAGAGTCATTTCCTGAAAATCCTTTATGTTATTTAACATTTTGTTAATCATGTTAACATATCTTCCAGAAATTATATTTATCAGACATTTCAGAACACAAAGTACATGAAGTCACCAATCTTTATGCATTCAGATGGATTCATAAGCAGTTCTACATCACCACAATGGTATTTAGAGGGCATTAATTTGTTATGAATCACCCTACAGCAGTATTCACTAATAAAATCCAAAAAAGCTGGACAAATCCAGCTTTTAAAAATTTTATTTGGAGTCTTCTTGGCCTCCAAAATGTTTTAGTAACTCCCAAAACTGTATGTTCCTACTCTTTGCACAACATACAATACATAAAGAAGGGCTTCAAGAAGCAATTAAACTCTCCCCTGGCAATCTTGATGCATTTTTGTCTGGAGATCTTCATCTAGGAAAATTTCTGATTTTAGATGGTCCTGTTTGGTTTTATGGAATTGAGTCAAATCAAGAATTTTTTTTTTAGTAACTTTAAATTAAGAATGCAGCATTTAAATTGGTCTTGGGTGAATATATATCGAACAAATTGTGTTTCCTTAGTAGTGATTTTAAGACTAATGTTGCTTGAAGCCTTTTTTTGGCAGCTACAGTGCTGAGAAACAAAGTATTGCAGATCACCCCTGATACTGATCTTTCTTGGGAATTAGTTATATTATTTTCTAATAGATCTTTTGGCACATAATTATGGAATTAAAAAAAAAAAGAAAAAAGGTACAGAGATAGTGCCATTTGCCATTTAAAAAATAATATACTATTAATTAATTGCTTCTGATTGCATGTATATGTTCTTCCAATTTTCATGGTAAGGTAGAACATAGAAAAAGGTTCTAAATATGAGGAATTTAAAATATCGCATTTGGAAAGGCTTAATATAGAGGTGAAAGAATCTGTATCAATTAGAGACAAATTTTCATTTATAAGTAAAGATAGATAGATAGATAGATAGATAGATAGATAGATA
>VZTH01003781.1:0-60292 GCA_013397815.1 Aleadryas rufinucha | reverse complement strand
AAGAGAAAGACTGGCCTTTCTTGTTTTTTTTTTTTTTTTTTAAAGACCATGTTGGACTTAAAAAGGATATTGAGAGATGTGTGTCCTTCCTAGTCCTGACAAAGTGAACATTGAAAGAGCAGAAATCTGCTTTTATGAGATTTTTATTTCCAATGAATGTAACAGGATCACTAATCCTTGTCAAGCACTACCACTTGTGCACGTAATCTTGAAATATCTGCCTGGGTATGATAGCAGCACAAATCTAAACAAAACCATTTGTTCAGATTTGAACCAGTTCAGACTTGAAGAGAAATGCAACATTGAAGCAAAACCTAATCCAGAACTAAACTGCACATCTTTTTGTTTGCTTGCCATCTGCACTTCTCCAAAATCAAAAGTTTGTTTTGCTCCCACGAGCAACCAAGCTGAGACCTGGTTCACAGGTGCAGAGATATCACACTGCCTTCTTATCTACCCTGCTGGATTATCTTTTTCCCCCTTGCATATCTAACCAGCATACCCGCAAATTGGGAGAATTGGATAATGGTCTCCAGGTTGATGACTGTGGAAGTGTTTTAGAAGTGTTTTTAAAATTTTAACCTGGCCTCTCTTGCTGCCAATCAAAGCCTAAAAAAGAGTTGAATTAATAATTCACTGCTTTAGCATTATTTTTTTAATTGCCTTTTCCCCCTCTTTCTCTATTTCTTCTTTTCTGGCTATGTTCAATTTTTTCCCCAAGTGAAATTAATGATAAAATTAAATTGATTTAATCTGTACCAGCACAAACTCCCAGTGAACATAGACAAAATTCGAACTTCACACCTTCTCATCACACTTTTCAATATCATTCAGGAAAAACAATTATTTTATGGATTCACAGAAATACATCTGTCTATCAAGATATAACTGGAGAATTTATCAGTTAATTTGCCTGCTCAGTAACTTAGAGCTAAATACAGGTGAAGGAGCATTTATGAAAGACAGAAAGATTATGAACTTCTGTGAAAGATCATGGAATTCACAAGTCTAGGGTACAGTGAAATAATGATCTTGATACATGGTATTATCTATATTTATGCTATCCTGTGTTTTTGCAGTATTTATTTCATGCAAAAAAAAAAAAAGAATCATAGTTTGGTAAAAATGAAACATGTCTGTATGACAGATCAGTTACAGTCAGCAGTAATTAAACTTCTCTGCCAAAACCAAGAGGGCCCAAGGAAACGGCTTTCAGGACTAAGATTCAGCAAAGGAAAACATTTCTCTGTGGGAAAAAGTCCAATGCAAAACAAAAGAAAGTCCTAGGAATTTGGCCTGAAGAAAGTCATCCCAGACAAGGAGATTGCATCATATTTTAACACAAAGTGAAGTTTCTGCAGCTTTGAGCAGAAGACAAATACTCCTTGAAGAATTGTACAAGGACAGACTGAAGGATCTGGGCCTGTTCAGCCTTGAGAAAACATAGCTGAGAGGGCAACTCACAATGTCTATCAGTATCTGAAGGGAGGGTGTCAGGAGGATGGAGCTGGGCTCTGCTCAGTGGTGCCAAGCAACAGGAAAAGAGGCAATGGGCACAAACAGATGCACAGGGAGTGCCACTGGAACATGAATATCTGTTTTACCCTGTGGGTGACTGGGCACTGAAACATATTGTCCAGAGACGCTGTGGAGTCTCCCTCCCTGGAGATACTCAAGAACTGTCTGGACACAATCCTGTGCCACGTGCTTTGGGATGACCCTGCTGGAGCATGGAGGCGGGACCAGATGACCCACTGTGGTCCCTTCCGAGATTATCCCTTCGGTGATTCTGTGTTTCTGTGAAATGTACAGAGCTCTGCATTTAGAATTCATCAATATCAAACCAAGGAGAGGTGCAAATCTGACATGCATTAAAGCATCATATGAGTACCTCTCCACAGAATTAGAATGACCATATTTCAGTAAAGAGAAGGCACAAGGTTTTTGTTTCTGTGGCCCCGTTCCAGGACAAGCCAACAGCATTTACACTGTACATACCACCCACAGTTCATCAGACCTCTTGGAAGGAAGAATTCTGATTTAATAACTCAACTCGTCAAAATCTGTGAAATAAAAAGGTTTTAAATGGACAGAAACTTTACTACTGGTCCTAAAATATATCAAGAGCACTTTAAATAAAAAGCACAGACTAACTCTATAAAATTCTAATGGATAGACATATGAAGTTACTGCATACTCCACCTAAGCCTCTGCATCAATGCAATTTACAGATAACTGATAATGGCACGTTAAATTATTGCAAGGCTCTAACACAATGTGTAAAGTAAGAAAAGAGAGAAGAAGGAAAAAAAGCATGCTAGCTTAGATGAAAAGAACCAAATGATCTTATCAAATCTCTCTACTGACACAAGCTGTAAAACGTCAAGGTCTTTCGACTTGGCTACCTGCTTCTCATTGTAATATTTGATAACTCCATTAAATTCCAGCTCCCTGCTGTTTTCCCTGTTGGAAAACTACAATCCAGGAAATAAATCAGTCAAGTCTTGAAAGTCAAGATTTGAACCCTGTAGAAGATTAAGCATGTACCAGTGAAGAGAACAGAAAAATGGCCAGAATGAAGTTGCTATGTCCTCCAAAAAAGAAAGTAACTCCTACTTTCCAAGATGATGTGAAAACACATTTTGGGCATCAATCTATTTATTTTAGAATAACATCTGCTGTCATTGCTTCTAGGATCACTTGGACACCCTAAGTGTATTAACTAATAGAACACATGGTGTTTTCATTAAAACATAATAGATGTAAAACTACATTTTATTCAACTGTTATTAAATTAGTTCTGTTCTGCGTAGATTCCAAATTTGTGTGTAATTAACTTTTTGTCTAACCATTACAAACTCGGTAGTTTTATATAGCTTCTTCTCCTAGACTTCCCTTGCAGACCATTTTCAAGCAGTTTTCTTACATGTTACCACAACGCCAGATTACAAAATTGGATTCCTTTTCTGAAAATATATTGGTCATTTTGGTTTCTCTTGCCTAAGGTTACCCCACGTTCTGATTTTGCTATTTTACTATCATAGATGTTATCTTAGTCCCTGCTGCAACTGGGAAGGGATGTGGCATAACCATCCTACTGTTACACAAGTCAAGAGAATTTCTTAACTGAATAGAGTCCAGTTTGGTAATCGATTTTTTTTCTTACACTGGATAGGTTTACTATATATTGAGAAATGAAAATTTAATATCAAGACACAAAATGAAGGGGTTTAACCCTAATAAGAGAAAATAAAACTCTTTTTTTTTGCCTTGAAATGAAAAGGTGAATTCCAGCAACAATAACATAATTTTTATTTAGGCTACTCTGCTTTCTTATGAGTCATCAAGAAACTGGAAAGCTTTTCTCCTGAATTTTCTGAGAAAGTCTTTATCCTTATCTAAGGAATATTTTTCTATCATGAAAACACTGAAATGTTAGCAAGTGTTGTAAATTATTGTACAACCATGGCTATTTATTAGCAAGTAATTCCTTTGACAGCTTAACACCTTGAATTTTTAAGTACCACAGAAATTGCTTACTGAATTGCTGGATAAAAAGACTTTGTAATTGCTCAATAGTCTCATTTGTCATAGGTGCCCTTATAATCTTGGCAAATTTCAAGTAATTTGAAGTCGTGCTATCATCTGCATTTAAGTTGTCAGTAGCTGCTGTTACAGGACAGTACTTCTACTTAGGACAAACTACATTCTGTTACACCTCTTTATTTCCAGTCAATTTTAATGAATACAAAGCATGATCAAAAATCAGTCTTCCAAATGCTGACCATGTGGCTTCGGTCCACCAGAGCAATAGCTTTGTACAGAGATCAGCTTCTGTGAGTCTAAGTTTAAGGGAAAACTGAGGGAAAGTTTTCCAACTCTTCTTGTAGGAAATGGACATACAATTTATCCTGATGGTGCTGACACAACCTGCAAGTGCAGCTTAACAAATAAGGACGTGAAGTTGAGTTGCAGCATTCATTGCTAATGGTTATCTATAGCCTTTGATCACTGAGCACCAAGAAAGATGATAAGATGTGGAGTAGTGAGGAGGTGATGAAGGGGAAAAAATTTGGAAACATTTCTCACGCTAATGTCAAAATAAATATTTCCAATATTTTGTTTGTATCTGAGGAAAACATGCATAGCATATTGCTAATTCTCAAACAGTTTCCCTCATGGCAATGCATGTGTTCATGCAGTTGGGGATGCAACAGGTCAGCTTTCTGATTTGAACTGCTATGTCTATTTCACTTTGCAGACACAAAATTACATTTAATTATTGAAAAATAGTTTAAATGAACACCATTACTAATGTTTCTTTCAGTATAATTTAGCAAAACAACACTTAACCAATGTTACGAGGAGAGAAGTACGTGGCAACCAGCTGAAGAACTGTTTTTATGTTATTTTCTGAATTATTAGAAAAACTTTACAAGTCAGCTAAATTTCTAAAACGCCACACAAAGAAAAGCATAAAAACACCACAAAAAAAGGGTAGAATTTTCCTTTCTCTTGCAGCATGCTTCGAAAAGCAAGTGAACAGGTGTTGCCTTGCAGTCCTAGGCTGCCCTTTAGCCAAGGACGCCGGCTGGAAGGCCCCGCCGACCGGNCCCGCCTCCAGGGTGGAGCTGTCCTCATCAAAGGAGGAGTCACCATAGTCGACAGCTGCCACCTCCAAGGGTGGGACTCCCACAAACAGGAATGTGCCAAAAGTTTCAGAACATGAAATCTATTGGTAGGCAAGCTCTCTGCCACCCAAAATATGCATTGCCTCCTGTTGAGTGGCTTAACCAAATCACAGAGAACATTACAGCTGTTATTTCCTATTTGCTTTCAATGCCACCTTGGAGAAGAAAACACAAAAGGTTGATTTGGGAAGACCGAAATACTTCATGCAGCAATTTTCACTTTAAATTGCTAATCTTCTCATGAGATATATTCAAGAAACATAGAGTGATGTACATATAAAGACATAATTTGCTTTCACAGCAAATATAAACATTATAATGGCATCACTTTAGACTTACTTTTTAATAATCATTTCAGTGAGTAAATGCTATGGCATAAGAATTAATCATGATTTTTTTTCATGAATCACAGTCCAGAAAAGCAATAAGCCCCTGAAACATTACACTTCCCAAACAAAAGAAGAAAAATGAATACCATTATTTATGTAGCTGTTCTTAGTCTAAGTCAATAATAAGGTAGAAAATCATCCTAAATGTCACTGATCTCATGTCTCCTATGTGCTACAAACTGCATGTAGAGAAGAGTTGCTGTACACATGTACATTGTGATGTCACACTTCCTTAACTGACTCTGGACTCCAGTTGTGGAACAAAATTTCAGCACCAGAACGAAGGATTATTGTACCATCTAAGTCTGACACATATAACTATATAACTATTGTTCCATTTCATGTTAAACTCCAGGTTACTTACGACTTTTCACTGGGAAATGGAAAAAGAATAAATCCCCAGTTCACTATGATATAGATACTCCTTTATTATCCATCCCTCACTTTCTATGGTTACCTTTCTCTGTGTTAAAAGCATGGCTATTTCTTTAATAACATTAACTATATCGTCTCTCTTTCACATACACTGAGCTAAAATTTTAGAAAAGCAAGGGGTACTGGAGTTGGATAGTTACCCAGTGTTTTGTTGCACTAGACCACATTCTCTAGGAAGGATTCAAGGAAGAGTCACTGAGGGTTAAAATGGCTGTATAAATACAATATTAAAAAATATTATTTTTAGGTACAAGATGAATTCTTATAAGGAAAATAAATATTGCTTATTGCCTGTAAGAAAAAGATTAGCAGGGTGTTTGTACATTAAATGCAAGACAAATTTGTGTGGGATATTCCTACACACAGGTTCATAGAAATAGCCTGAAGAAAGTATGGGGAAAATTCAAATCCTTGATAACAATCACTGCTGAAGGGAAAATCAATTGGTCTGGCTTCTTCTGCTGTAAAACATATTAAATATTCCAAATAATAATTGCCATGGTGCCTAAAAAATCATTGCCCACAAGTTTGAAGCACTGCTTTTGGACGGGATTTTCTAGGTAAGTTTTGTAATTTATAAGAAAGCAAATCCAGCAAATTTTATCTAAAGAAACAAAACCAATATTCCCTTCTTAAGTAATATGAAAGCTTATTATATTTTAGCCCTTATAAAAGCATTTTCAAACCTCTAACATGATTGATCAGGCTGGTTTGGAAGATGCACAACAGGCAAAATTTAGGTACTTCTACATGTCATCTACTATTCCAAAAGCTTTAAAATTAATGCTAATTGATTTTTTTCATAATTACAGCCAAAGTAATCACAAGTTATTTTGTGAAAAGAAAGACAGATCAAAACCAAACCAGTGCTGAGGGCCTTGAAATGACATAACTCCTTTGAAACCAGAAGTAACTTCCTTGAAGAGTGACATCCACTGAAAGGACCAGAAGAGAGATGCATTTAATTTTAAAGCATTGTGAAAGTTCTGACATTAGCCATATGGTCTCATCCACAGAAGTGAGGATCCTGTTAGTCTGGGATAAGAAGGACTGAATAGTCATATGTACAAATGATTTACTGGCATACCTAGAAACTTCAATGACCTCCTTGATGAAAGTCACTGAGAGATTCAGCAGAATAGCTCCATAGTGGATTAACTTGAATAAATTAGAGATAATACATTATGGGTTTGTAATATCTCTGGAGTGTCCTTCTGTTACATTATTAAGTTAACTTCAGAATGAGTAACAGAATAATGATATGAAATCTCCTGGGGCACTGAAGAAGATCATGGGTTACACCTGGATTCAATCTAGGCTGTTCTCAAAGAAGACTAAGTCAGCTTTTCTCCATAACTAATTGCCTGATTTTTATAAAATGTCCCTCAAAAAAGAGTTACAAAAAAGTCTTAAAAATTGATACACAGTGGCAATTCCAGAGGAAGACAAATGTCAGAATAAAATACCTTAATTTGCTTCTGGGAAGATTAATTCAGAAGATCAGACAATGGTAAAACTATATTAATTCTAAGTTAATTTATTTTGAAAGAGAGTGTTTTAACTGAAAATATTATATCTTGTAAAAAAAGGTTTTATAACTATCAAAATGGTTTTGTCATGATATTAAAGAGTTTTTCCTACCTTCTCTATCAGGCTTCAATTACATATTTTGGTAAATAAACAGTTTTGGAGGGAATTAAGATTTTTATTTCTCTTCAAGATCTTGTTTAGAAGTCCTGCTTTCATTGCCATTGTGGCTTAAGCCCAGATGGCAACTCAGCTCTGTGCAGCCTCATGCTCACTACCCTCCTGTTGGGGTGGGGGAGAGGATTGGAAGACTAAAAGTGTGAAAACTCATGCAGAGCAAAACAAGGAGTTTATTCATCACTTCCCATGGGCAGGTAGGTGTTCAGCCACGCCCAGGAAATCAGGGCTCCATCCTGTGTCACAGTGACTTGGGAAGACAAATGCCACCATTCCGAATGTCCCCCTCTTCCCTCTTTTTCCTCCAGCTCTATATGCTGAGCATGACACCACATGGTGTGAATGTCCCTTGGGTCGGTTGGAGTCAGTTGTCCCAGCTGTGCCCCCTCCCAACTCCTTGTGCTCCCGCAGTCTCCTTGTTGGTGGGGTGGGATGAGGAGCAGGAAAGGCCTTGACTCTGTCCTAGCACTGCTCAGCAGTAACGAAAACATCCCTGTGTTACCAACACCGCTTCCAGCACAAATCCAAAACACAGCCCCATACCAGCAGCTGTGAAGAAAATTAACACTCTCCCAGCCAAAACCAGCACAGTGGCTCACAGGACCGTGCAATCCAAAACCTGCCTGCATGTTTGTGACCTTAACAAGGCTGTTTTTTCATGCTGAGCTCAGCCAGTGCTGACATCTGCTCAGACTCCTTTTCTTTCTCAATTGTCCTATGAAGTCCTTTAGTACTAGCTCAGATCAGCTTGCTGAGCCCTGGCTGGATGAGGATGTTTCTGTTTTGGGCGGGGTGTGCAGACAGTCTGCTCAGCTGGTTTTCAGCTACAACCTCCTCAAGGATTGGAAGAGATGAAAAGAAAAGGTTAGGGTTTGTGACAGAAGGATGGGTTTTGACCATTTTGGTAACACCTCATCTTAAAATGGCACCCTCTTTCATAGGAATTAAACTCTTTCTATATAAAGATGCAGACTTTATATGGAAATCCTCTCTTCGAATAATTTTCATTGTTTTGAATCTTTCCTGATCTCAGAACAGAAGATTTGTGGTCTACACAAGAAAATTAAAGAGAAACCAAATAGAGCAAAAAATACTTAGGAAGGGGAAGTAAGAATGATGTTAGAAAGTAGAAGGGGAAAAGAACCTAAGGGTCAAAAAAACCCTTAACTACATGAAACATCCACCACAATAAAAAGGTTATTTTTTAATATATAATCTGAAGTAATTTTACTAAGGGAATGTAAAACATTTCCTATATAATATGGTTAAGGGATTACAGGTTATCAGAGTAATGAGTTACTTTTGCACACCCACACACCATTTACTTTCAAATAATTACCAAAAATGTAATTTGCTTCCACTTACAGTGTATGGCATAGTTTTTTCAGAGTTCTAGCATGCCTACGGTTCATGAGTCACACAGACTAAAACATGATAAGAAGTGGCTCTAAAAGATTAAATTTGAGTAATTAAATTACTGCTGTGTAATTACAACTCTGACCTTAAAAGTCTAGCAAATTGTTCATACTCTTCAACTTTTATGTTAAGACAGCATACTTGGATCAAATGTTACAAGTTTTATATATATAATTTTTTATATACATATAAACCCCATATGTTAACCTTCATTTTAAGCATAGTGAATGGCTACCATGTTGCTGAAGATTAAGCTGATAGGAAACTGATGCAAAATTGCCTGCATTGACTGAGCAGCAATTGCCTTTGAAGATATTATTGAGAGATATTAGTGTTTTAGCCTAATAAGGCATTAAATAAGAAAAAGTCACTTGCAGTTATAACACTGAGTGCCTTAGTATCCTGTTTGCTTAGCTGTGCTTGCTTAGCACAAGTAGCCAGGTTTGCTGAAGCCTTAGGCTGCAAGATGTGAACTTTCACCTAGATATGATTTTCTCTGGAATGGAGTTAATTTTCTTAGTAATTTTCCTAGTGGCTGGTACAGTGCTGTGTTTTGAATTTAGTATGAGAATAATGTTGTCAACACACTGATGTTTTAGTTGTTGCTATGGAGTCCTTACTCTAAATGAAGGAATTATTTGCTTCCCATGGTCTGCTGACTGAGCTAGTGCACAAGAAGTACAGACCAGAAGATAAGGATGCTACAGCCACCAGCAGAAGTGGCAATTCGACAAGATAAGAGCAGTAAACAACCTACTTGAGTGGATACAGGAGAAAAAATCCCAGAAGGATTTATAAGACACTAGACCAGAAATCATCATTGGACCAAAAAGTGAATGAAAGGCACCTGAAGAGCACCTGAAGAATGGGTGCATAGACTGTGAGGGTAAAAAAGTCAGGAGATGTCTTTGTTCTGGGTCTCTCCCCAGAGGCATCCAGCTCAAGCTGACCTGTTGCTGGGCCTCCCTATTAAATTATTTATTTGTTTATTTTTACATATCCAGCACCTGAGACTCTACTGTGGGAAACCTAATTTTCCTGAGCAACTCTGTAGTTACACCCCCAGCATATGGAGGCATTCTCTGGATGCCCCAGCCAGAGACACACCCCTGTCTCCAGGCACCAGCACCTAGTGTCTAGGATAGTTTGGGTTGACCACCATCCTAACCCTCTGACACATCCAGCCTGGGATCCTTGTTCCACAACTTACTAGTATTTTCTTTTGGCCAAACTCCTCTATAAGAAACCAGGGTGCTCAACACGTTTGTCACAATTTCTCAGCTTTAGCTGTGATCCACATTCAGAGGTGATGACTACAAATACTGAGATGTCAAGGCTCTAGATACTTCCTTCATGAGGTGATTAGGCCAACTAGACCATGCATTTCCTTGATCCCTACTGCAGTCCTGTAACACCAAAAAAAACCAACCCAAACCCACAAATAAAAAAAATTATCTTGGTCCTAGTCATACTTTACCAGCCAACTTCTGATATCAGATCCAGGTCAGTCCCTATTCCATTTGTTCTCAAATGCGACTCTTATTCTATCATAGCCCCTCAAGAGCTGATCTTCGTGACTCTGGCTGGGAAATGTGTCTTATGTGAGATAATCTGCCAAGAGTAATCTTGAGAGACAGAGGGGCTGCACAGGGAGGAGCTCACACATGCTGTGCTGGAGCTGCACCAGTCCAGACTGGGGTGTGCTTTGCTGTCCTGCTGAGTTTCTAGCCTGACATACCTGGCTGTTCCTGTGCCTACACAGCACATCTGACCATGTTTGTGACAGGATGAGATTCCCACATCTCTCCAGGACAGGGACAGAGGAGGAGGAGGGAAAGAGGCTGTACCTAGGACTTTTCATACACCTCTACCCTTCCCCATGTGCCTCTCAAGCAGAGCTTGTGTAGTCCTGACCGCTAAACCATGACTCCCAGGTTCCCAGCAGACTTCTGTTCCTGCAATTGCTGGTTGTTGAGAAGTCGTAGAAAGTCCCTCCAATGGATCCTGAGACACTGGCAGCTGTACAACTGCACTGTGTGCATCTCTCACTCCACCAGTAGGTGGTGTGACCCCTGTGAAAAATCCTTGCCTTATTACCCCACATTTGCCTGACTGAGGCTGCAGATGATGAGCCTTGACACAATAGTATCAAAAGCTGAAGACAGACTGCTAATTCTGACAAGATACTATCTATCATGGATCACCAGAAAATGGGTCAGAGCCTCTGTAAACATCACTGCAATCTTTACAATACAATCCTTGCAAACTTCACATTAGCCATTTACAATTCTAGGGGGCCACCATTAAGATTTTTGGCTGTAAGTTAAACTTTTTTCCAGTGAAGCCATGTCCTGGGCTGATGTTACCAGGCTTCTTTATTCCTCAACCATCTGTTTAATGCCCAAAGATACTGTATCTTTAAGATGGACCCAGGGGGCGGGGCCGGAGCCGCGGGACCCGGGTTCGGGTCGGTTCAACGGATGGGGTCCAACGGCTCCGGGGTCCAACGGTCTCGGCCGTGCTCGGGAGAGGGGGTACCGGGGGTGCTGCCCCGCTTCTTGGTGGTTTTCTTTTGGTTTTGGTCCCACTAGCTGGGAAAAAGGTTTTGCTGGTTTCATTTCCCTTTCCCTTCCCCCGGCCCCCCTGCCTTTCTCTCCTTCTCTCCAGTCCAGGGAGTCCGCGGGGTGGCCCCGGCGAGCCCGCGGGGTGGCCCTGCTGGTCCGAACCCCAGGGAGGGCCAAGCCATTGAGCAAGGAGACGCAGAGGTCTGCCAGCTTCGCCTGGTGTGAGGAGGAGAACCAGCGCCGGAGATCAACAGGTTTTTTCCTCCATCTGCCCTGCTCCAGGCCACCGCGTGGATTCTCCTTCCTTTTCACCTTCCCCTTCCCCGAGACTGGGGGGGGGGGACCGGTTGCCAGCCCGTGTGGGTTTTTTTTTGTTTCTTTTCCTCTCCGGGCATTTCTTGTATTTTGGAGGATTTTGTTTTGTTTTGTTTTGTTTTCCCCTGTTCTGCCCTATTTTATTTTGTACTAATAAACAGTTTGTTTGTTTGTTTGTTGGTTTTCCCACTTTATCACACCTGCTGTTATCCATTTGTTTCATTGGCAGAGGAAAGGGGGGAGGCCCTTTCCCTTTGAAGGAGGTGCTCGTTCTGGAGCATTTCCTCCTAGAATTTTGTCTCCGAAACCGAGACAAAAAGCCACCATCCAGCCATCCCTGGTGAGAAAACCATGCCTTACCACAAAATTACCCCTACACTACCCTTTAAATACCCTTTAAGATTTCCTTGCAAAGACCCACCTGGACCACCGGTATACAGAGCTGCAGAGTATTTATATAAATAATGTGTCTTATAGATAGGGGGTGCTTAGTTTTGGTTACAGGGGAAGCTGCAGAAGTATTGGTTTGATGGGATACTCTCAGGGGACTGTGAGAGTGGCTGGTGTAGATAAGCAGCTATCAAACAGCAGAATATCACTTACCAGCCATTTCTCTGCATTTGAGGTTTCTTCACAAAAAGAGCCAGAGTGTACCTCTGAGCTGTCACCAAACAGCTGGGGAAGTGCACAGGATTAGCTGCAGACACAGTTTTAAAGTCACTTTCTTACAGCTTTCATTTCTGTAGGCACAATTTGTAGAATATAATTATCACTGTAGCTTTATCACAGTATACAAACACCT
Organism: Aleadryas rufinucha; assembly: GCA_013397815.1. Lineage (NCBI taxonomy): Eukaryota > Metazoa > Chordata > Aves > Passeriformes > Aleadryas > Aleadryas rufinucha. Next base: position 47,976 of record VZTH01003781.1, on the reverse strand, counting down.
GAGGTCCATGTAAGAGCATGCAATTATTCACCGACCTAATTTTTAGAGATATATTCTCACTTTGAATCTAATAAATCATAAGCTGCACTTAGTGAAGAGTTTTCTACATCAGAGTTGCTGTACCCTTTGTTCATATTTCACTTCTCTAAGATGTGTTATATACATGATGTTAAGTTTCCCTTGCAGTAGAATTGCTTGATTTCTATCTATAAAATGAACTGAATTACTTGTCACAGTTACTCAAGGTTGCCTAACAACTTCTCTGACAATAATTATTACCCTGTTAGTAATAACTATTTACTGGTACATATAATTATGCCATTATTATGTAATTATGCTCTTATTGAATACTACTTCATGTAAAACCACTTTGGACAGAAATAATAACAGACCGCAGAACATTTTTCATTTTCTAAGGAGTTAAACACATCTCAATCATATGATATATTTTTAAAATTACTTTTAAACTTCAAAAATAATTTTTAGTTTACTGGCCTGGACTTCTGAAAGAAGATTAGGAAAAGTGCATTCTGAGAAGATTAGAGTATTGGCAGAGAAGTTTGTGAGAATTTGTGAATCTCCTTTCCTTGTGATATCTTGCCATTTCAACCTCACTCATTAAGACTTTGCATATAATAGAAAACACTACAGGGAAAAATAGATATAGAAGAAAATCTCTTTAATCTTGAAAGTAAGCATATTTAAATATAATGTTTGCATTTAGTATCACTTGTTGAATATGAAATAAATATCCAAGATGTTTGTACTCTAATATAAGTTTAAATTTTAAAAAATCTGGAGTTTCAAAATATTCTAATGTGACAATTCCTCAGCTTTCTCCTTCATGAATATACATATCTTAGGATTACCAGATCTACATATTCCTCGGGAAAGAAAAAAGAAAAGCTTCTCAGCTTTGTTATATAAGAAAGAACTTTTGCCCAAGTTTCAAAATCCATTCTGCTTACATTTCTGTTTAAATTTTAAACCCACTGTCATAGATGAAAGCATTAATAAATACAAGATTTGAGATGCCAACAAATCCAATAGTTTATCCAGTTTATAATTTTTGTTTTTTGTAGAGGGAACGTGAATCCAGAGATAGGAGCAGATTTTTTTTGGCACAGCCACCCACATATTCATACCTCTGACTACTTTGAGGTATTTCACCTATTTCAACATTCCTCATGTATTTCTCATGTTAAGTAAATATTTTTCTTTTTTCTTCAAAACAGTTACGAAACACATCATACATGTGTTAGATATTAGAAGACATCCACTTGACTCTGACTACCAAGGTGGTCATTAGCTATTCCTTACTAGGGGTGACTACTACTAGAAGTGAATTTTGGTTCTTAACTAGACTCCAACTCATACTTATGTCTTCATTTAACACAATACCTTTATTTATATATATGTATATGATAAAGTAAATACACACACGTGTATGTATATATATGCACATACATATACTTTTGTGGAGAAATTGAATGCAAAATTTTCAAGACAAATATGTGTCAGAATTATTTAGTCAGACTAAAGGATATATGAAGTCATTTGTAGCCATCACATTGGTCATTGATCAACCACCCAAAGGCTTATGGTTCAAAATAACGCTGTGTATCCTTTTGGATTTGTAAATTCTTCTCAGACTGTTAGGATCCTAAATCCCACAGAGGAAAAAATGTGCTGCCTAAACCCTACTGAATGAAACATATTTAGTGACTTTAAGACACACCTATTAAATAACTGTCATGCTTAAATATCAGGTGCACTTACAGAAATTGGGACCTCAAAACATTGCAGAAATTACTGTGTGTGCGTGGCTGATGAGAGTGGGAAAGACAGATTTGACATGATGAAGGTTACAAATTACCAAATCAGCACACTGTAAGAAGTCACTGTTCCAACATCTTTTAGTGCCTGAAGGAATACATTTAGGAGTGAGGCAGCAGGACTACTTTTCAATGCAGCTGATGATTTTCATCAAAAAATTCGGTTTGCTCCCATTGCCTAAGAAATAGAAACAGTCTGTGTAGCATCAGAAGGCAAGTTGAGGATTTTTTTGGAGGCAAGAAAATCTGATATTCAAGAGCTTATTGAAAATCTGTCATCGCTAAAAAGATAATCTCATGTGAGAGGTACTGAACTGCGTTATCTCTGTCATAACTCCATTTCAATCATTAAATTACCCTAGGATGAGTTGGGCTGCCTGCAAGGAAAGATACATACCACCAGAATCAGATAATTGAGTCAATCTTACTTAAAAATTAAAAAAACTCAAGCAATAATGACAAAAAATTGACTATTTCCATTAATGAGCAGAGATTTTGTAATGGCTATATTTCCAGTTAGATTGAAAAGTCAAATCTGAACAGGATTTGTTGTTGTTGTTGTTGTTGTTTTTTTAATTAAAATCTCTTAGCATGAGTACTCAGTTCACAGCCACAAGTGAAAACAAGGAAGTCCTAAAAACCAGAATTAATTATTGAATTACTTACTTCCCATTTATATTAATTACAGGAAAACACTTCAAAGAAATTATACTTCAGTCAATAAAATAGTTCAAAATGCAATTTGAAACAGGACAAATGAAAACACTGAATTAAGAGAAATCTGAACTGCTTGCAGCCACCTAAAAGCTAGTCCTGTACCAGCAAGTGAACCATGCTTTGGGTGTGAGAAAAACAGAGTGTGACCACCCATAAATTAATAACAATTAAACCATGAAAACCAGATAGTGGTAAACACTCCATTGCTGAAAAATGTTTACAAGTTTTGAAGCCATTCAAGGAAAGAGATATTTTAAAGTTGTTGCCTGTCAGTTTCCTGAAAGAGGAAGACAAAGGAAACAAGGATTTTTTGCTGTGTCTGTATCTAATCACATCCAAAGGAATATTGGCTTATTCGGCAGACAAAGCCAAATGCCTTGCAACATTTGGGTGGATAGTCAAGAGTAAACACATCTGGTGACAGAATCACGAAGCTCTTATTTGGAGTTCTCATTCAAAAAAGGCAGAATAAATATGGGTCATACAGTTGGCTGATTGGCTTAAGGTGGAGAGGCAGGAGGATGAAGTAAGTGAAGAACTGATTTCTTACGCCAGAGTCTGAAAGCTGTTATTGCCTCCCTCAGCACCATCAGTGCTGCTTGAGTCGCTCCTGCCTCAGAAACCAAGGCCAGGGCTTAGGAAAGGCCAGGGAAACAAAAGACACTCATTCCTGAGGATTTATGATTCTTTCTCATCCCTTTCAGCTCTGACAGCAGTTACCATATAATTTACTTTTTTCCTGCTCCATAACTTTACTCCTACAGTGCAAATGTGAAAAGATGACTTTCCTCAGTGGAAAGTAGCGGAAGCCCTTTCCTGTTACTGGGGGGGGTTTTAGTGCCTGTTCATATAATGACACATTATTGAGATAATTCTAAGAGGCCTGGGAGTTACCAGATCTAGTTTCCTAAAGAATAAAGTAAATTTGTCTTTTTTCCAAAGAAAATGGAAGTAGAACCAGCTTGCTAATTCATCAGGCTGACTCAGTGCAGAAAGCAGCCCATAAACTCCTTTAATTTCTGCACTCCAGGAAGCCATTACACCTGACTGTGCAGAGGTAGGAATTTGTCCCTGAAAAATGTTCCTTGCCATGGTGTTTACTATGTGCTTGTTATTACCAGCAGCACTGATGCCTTCTGTAAAGTACTTTATATCACTCTGCAGGAAAATAATTACAGGATTTTGTTTGTACTGAATCTGGTCCTGAAGAGAGACTGATGAAGTTACATGTGCACATGAGGCAGAATTTCCTCACTCTGTTTTCATGCTCTAGTAGTTTAGGGAGTACTGTATTGAAATCACTTGCCAGCTTTATTTTCTCATATTGTATACCCACAGTACATTTATAAGTGCATGGGAAAATATTTAAGTATTCAGATTGATGTGCATATTATTGTTTTTTCTAATCTACATATTTTTAACCACAGAAAATAATGCAAAATGAAGACAGAATTAATCAGTTTTAAGTGTTTTTTTTTGCAACTGTTATAACTCAAGCCACAGTTTTATTATTCAAGGGAAATAACAATTTGACACCTTGGGATCTGGACATAAACATAAAATAGACAGAGTATGGATACATACACACATAGAGATTTCCACTTTTTGTGAAGTGAAGCTGAAATCTTTGGGGTGTTTTTGTATTGTCACTCCAAATTAATATAAGAATTTTTTTTACTTTGCCAGAAAGTCTGTTGTTGCTCCACAGAGGTTTAGAGTGGTATTTAATAAATAAGAATATACCATAAATAGGTGGCTAGCATTCACCTAGCAGCATGAAGGAAGTTAAGTTCTTCATTTATTCCTGAATAATCACTTGAATGCTTAATAGAATATATGTATCCCATTATATATGTCTCTATCCCAATCAAACATCATTTACAATGAAAGCATCATGGACAGCATCTAGCAAAAGGCTTCTGGTGAATTGACTGAGCTCATACCATTCTTTGAAAAATGTATTTTTAAGGAATAAACCTAAAAGAAGTTACTGATTATGGATTTTATGTATATTATTATTATTATTATCCTTTACTTTCAAGACATAAAATCTGTTTTACAGTATACAGTATGAAACAAGGTTTAGTTGTAAAATGAAATAATAACCTTGGAAGATAATGAGCAAAAATTTTAAATAGAAATTTACAGAATTTGCTGCATAACAATGTAGTATATTTTCAGTGAAATTAGCAGTGAATTTACTGCATAAAAATTCATCATATTTTCAATTTACCGTGAGTTGTATAACATGGACATAATAACTTGAAAATGAAATAATTTTATGTCATGACAGTGCATGTGTTTTGCTTCTGACTGTACGAAATGGCCTAATACAATAAATTTGATAAATATTCCCACAGGGAGAGTAACAAGCAGCAACATTCTGAGAGTATTTTGGTACCTGTTGAAAGCCCTCCCACTATACCAGGCTATTGTGAAGTTAGGCTAAATTTAGGGAATGACTGTACCTCATCCTATAGGGAGCAAACCAGCAGGCAAACTGCAAAGGCTCCCCTGCTTTTAGGAGCATACCCAATTCTTGCTTTCCTTCTGTAGATGCTGAAGTATGACAGCTCTTCTATAGCTGAGTTGGTGTGACAACAATCAATATTTTTAAATATTCTTCACTTGTGGACTTCCTGTAAACAAAAGAGAATAATAAGCTAAGTTGGTGAAAAGACATTAGACAGAGATAACTTGAGTTACAGAGTTACGAAGCGCAGGAAAGGCCAGCTTACCCTCACTTACAAAGAAAAAATGTAATAATGGGGAATTCTGATGCTTCTGTGAAAGTGTTTTCTGAGAAGATATTATACATTTTCTATGAAACATGGTGAAAATTCAGGAAGCAATCCAGTAGTGGGAGTATAGTTTGATTATGCCATGTGCTGCCCTATTGATCTCAGGCAGATTCTCTTGCCAGAACACATGATCTGAATCACAGTGTTTACCCTCCTTCCTTCCTGCAGGTCGCTTTGTCCAAGCAGCAATTTGGGCATCAAGACATTCAGATGCATGGGTACAGAACACTACAATACATCATCTTATTAAAGGAAATAATGCATTTTTTAGCAGGAGTAACCACCAAATGAGTGAGCAATGAACATCATAAGAGGCACAAGTGGTTTTGGTGAAACTGACTTTAAAGACATTGATTTATGTAGAAGCCCAGAAAATAAGGGGCTAAGATGTCTATCCCAAGCACTGACATCTCAGGAGCCAACCAAGATTTATTTGTAAGAACATGCTGGGAAAAAGGACAGGATGTGTCTGGAGGAGGGGCCATACAGAGGTAGGGCAGCACTCTCCTGGGACAAAAGTCCTTTTTCTGGCTCCTGGAGATGAGCACAACACACTGCAGCACAAGCACAGGAAGGATATAGGTTAGAGAAGTGGGCATGGACTGACAACTAAAGGCCACCACAGTGAGGCGGGGTGGGGGAGAATAAAGACCACCAGAGACCCCTGAAGACATCTAACCCATTTCCAGAAAGATTTAGAAGAATAAACTACACATGATAACTAATTCGTGTAGAAAATAAGAAATTTAACTCCAGGGTGGGGAAAACTAATCTGTAAAAATCACCCCAAAGAGCCCATGTGGTGCCCACAGAACTCTGGACACCTCTTCAGCTGGATAAATGCTGGAGCCAGGACTGGTGACTGACCTTCCTTCCTTCCTTCCTTCCTTCCTTCCTTCCTTCCTTCCTTCCTTCCTCCCTCCCTCCCTCCCTCCCTCCCTCCCTCCATTCTCGCTCTTCCTTTTCACCCTACCCCTTACTTAAAATCCACCAGTGTGGGTGGCTATAAGGGCCTAACACACAATTTCTATGCCATGTGTATAATCTACTATTAAAAATTGGTAAGTTTTTGTGGACCCTCTGACTTTTGTCATTCCATTTCAACCACAGGCATCAAGTTTATTCTCACTGGAGAGAAATCCCACTATATGAGAATTTCACCAAGAAAACAAATTTCAAATTAACAAGAAGAGATACAGACTTTCTCTGATTAAATTCTCTCTCTCTCTCTCTTTCTCTTTTATTTTGCTAGTGAGTAGCAAGGGAATGAATGCCCATGTATTTGGACAATTTTTTTTTCACTTAGGGTAAATAGTGATCTCTATTCAGTTAGATTCAACTAGTAGCATCCAACAAAATTATTTTCTGAATGTTTCCATCTGGCCCTAAGATATTATCAACATAGACTATGAATATAGGAGTATATAGATAACATAGATCCTGAAATTCTAAGAATTGAAACTTTAGTTTTCACGGATCAGATGCAATACCTGCATATACACCATTAAAGCTGCTGCTCTCCTTTCCTCTTAAGCTTCATTCAGAATTTGTACTTTTCTTTCACTTCCCACATTTCCTCTGTTGTGAGCTAACCTGTCAGTCTCCATATCATTGTGCCTATCACTGTCTAGATTTTACTGTTATCAAATCTTTTCCCACATCAATACCTCTGACTTTTTCATTCCTACAAATCCCTGTACTGGGCTCTCAAGACCTCCAGATCTCCAGACTCTGGTACATGCAGAAAAGTGCATTCCATTCCTCCTTCCATTTCTCCACTGCCACAAATCAATACAAAAGCACTATCTTACCCTGTTGTAATGTCTGCTAGCTATTATAATTAAATTGGTTCTGTGATGAACATCCTCAAAATTCCAGAGATTTGTGTGCGTGACATAAACCTGGAAAATGAGTTCAGGCTCTTATTTTACTACAGGTCCCACAGATCACAGTGAACAATCCAAATGCTGCCAAAGCCTTTAAAAGGCATGTAGGCAGACTGCTTAGTCTTGGAAATTCTCAAGTATTCATTGTGGTAACATTATCAGCAAATTGGCATCTGCCAAATAATTTCTGACCCATTATTTAACTGCTAATGTGTTCAGAGCCCAACCAGTGCAAAGCTGAAATAACCCAGCGAGAGATTTTGAGACTGAGTAGGCATCAGTCCCACAGCTAAGTACAGTGCACATCAAATCTGTGTGCTTTGTATGTACTTTATAGACTCTTTCAAAGGACTATTAGAATCTGCAGAAATGATTTTGTGAAAAGAAAATTTGAAGGCAGAGAGAAATCTGGACGAGCATCAAACAGATGCTGAGTCTGAGACAAGTGACAGCTTTCACAGCGGGTACAAGTAGAGCAATCTGGCAAGACTGGTTTAAGGATCCCCAGGAAAAAGAGTATGGATTTTTTGGTTTTAATTCCTTGGGATATTTTTTGCCTCCCAGAGAAAAGCCTCTCAGAGGCTCTTAAATCATGCAAGAGGGACACAGGCACAGGATAGTGGGGTTGCCACAGGTGCACACAGACGCAGCCTGCTGAACACCGAGACTCACTCCACTCCTGCCTCTGTCAGCTGCCTGATCTCTCACACCAATGACAGATCCTGCCCTTCCACATCCTTTCTTTTTTACAAGCTAATTTAAAGATTTTTCCTTGGACTTATCAATTGCTTACTGATGTCTTCATCATGCTATCACTGCAAATACATCCTTTACCTTTGAATCAGCTCTTCAACTGTGTGAGAAAACATGTTGCAGTCCTAACACCCTGTCTATGTGGATAAATCTTCGATTGGCATATAGTCAACTTAGGTTTTTGCCAAAAACTCATCTATGTGAATTCCATATGTCGCTTATAGATTGTAAGAGAAAGAGCATGTGACACAAAATTATATGGCACCGTTGTTGGGGTACCTTTTTCATGATCTCTCTGGTTTTAGTGCAAGCCTTTATGCTGAGGGGTGTCTAGTATCCCTCCATATTCACAAGGTCTATGAACAGAAGTCCATTGATCAGGATTTTTTAAAGTAGCTTTGTTGAAGAAGTCATAATTTTTCAGATGCTTTTTTATATTAGTAGTAGGAAAGCTGCCATGACCAAATGTAGTAACACAAAAGGCTTGCTGAAAGCTGACTTACCAGGATCTTTATTTAACTGCAATATCTTACTACACATAGATGATACCATCCTTTCTCCAGAGAGAAAGTTATAAGGATAACTCTGGAAAAATGGTCGTGCTTAATGAGCCTGGGCTTTTTGTTTTGCTGTGAATAATTTCTCCATTAAATAAAGCAAGAGCATAAATATGTATTTCTCTTAAGAGCAGAGGAAATAAGTTATGACTGGCTTAGCTTACTTGTTTCTTTGCTCTTGACTCAACAAGAGTTCAAACTTCCTCTCAAATTTACGGGAGAAGGAGAAACCTCCAGATGGGCTACAATTGCTGAAAATGAGCAGATGATTTTGTTGAAGAAGGAGAATTACTTGACTTAACCAGTTTCAGGAGCATTCTGACAAATACCCTGATTTAACCTAGAGTATTTCCTAAAGACTGAAACTTACAGTTTCAGAAAAAGGCTTTTGATTCAACCTAGTGTTGATTACATGGAGCAGTAGATGTACAAGGGTAATGACGTGACAATTGCAGAGAGAGCAGTGTGGAAGTAGGCACCTGAACAGCTATGTCTGATGTTTATTTAGCACTTTGCTATAGTGTCCTTATCTCCAAGATGTGTTCATCATCAGACACAGGAGGGAACAAAGGTTATATTTGGATAACTGTCTGCTTCCTACATCACAGATCCAGCACTGGCTCTTATCAGAGGAATCAGGGGTACCTTAATCCATTCTAATTTGTGTTCCTTTGCAATATACCCCTTGTTAACTTTTCCCTAATAGGGCATAACTGGAAAACAGCAGGACTGGGATGTACCCCAGACTTTTCCCAGCATTTACCTCAATGTGGAGACCGTGTTTCGAGGCATGTTTGAAATTCTGGAATGGCTGGTTCTATCAGCATCAGCTTCAAATTCAACTATTGTCTCCTACGTATACTCCAATCACGCAGCACGATAGTCTGGAGAAAAAGAATGTTTTGCTATTGACGTAGGGAAAGAAATGCAGTTGGCATTAAGTGGTGTTCTGTAAGCCTTGTTTCAGCCCAGAACAAATTTGAATGGCTAATTTTATGTCACAACAATAACAAAACCCTAAACTGATGCAATAAAACTACAAGGATGAGAACTGTACTCCCAGTAATAGTATTACAAATTACATCCTCAATTAGCTAATCTTACTTTGCTGCCATGTAGCAAATTGGGTTTATTGTATTTTTCTTAACTTTTTGGATACTATTTATTTATTTATTTGAACAGAAACTCTTTTTGTTCTCAGTGTTCGGTGTTGCTTCTGTTCTCAGAGCAGGTTGGAATGGGATACGCTGGAAGAGAACTCAGTTACTGTGTATCTTTTGAATATAAAAATATTTTTATGCTACTAAAAATACAGAAAATCAGAACAGATAAAAATGTTTCCTTTAGAGATATCAACATAATTCTACATAATGGACAGATTGTATCATAAGCAAAAAACTGTGGGTTTAAGTGTGCTACCTTTATCAGCTATGTCAACACAGCCAAGAGCCTCGCTTAGAAGGAAATTGTCAAATCTAGCTATGGACTGTGTTCCACATAAGATTTCTCTATCCCCTCCCCATAACAAAAGCCCAGCCAAAATGCCTGAAAAACTCTTTATCTTGCATGCACAGAAATTTTCTTGAGGGTACAAAAGCTGCCTACTTTTCATAGTGTTAGAGCCCTGCCTGTGCTAAGGTGTGACTGAACTGGCCATTTACAGTGATGCTGCTGATCAGTTTCCACAAAGCTGAGTTTTCTATTTGAAGTGAGCCCTTTCCGAGCACAATTTGTCTGAATAAAGTGAGTTTTCCAATGGATAAATACTTTATTAAGTTCCCCTTTGCTAAAGTCCCTCATATAGGTGGTTATGTAGACAGATGAAAGTTATTGTCTGGTTATGTACCTTGTTCTAAAGGACTGTGACTGGTACTTGATACATAGGTTTGTTTTTCTTTTATTTTCCAACCAAAACAAACCTCCAAACAATCATTTGAAGCCTTTCTGAAGTTATTAGACCTAAAAACAATTGGGTGATGCTGTAAGGGCTTATCAGATGTGCCTCACTGCGTTCCCATAGCAACCTTTCAGAGGATAAAGTAAAGGATATCGGGGGAAAACTCTCCATGGGTCCAGATGCTGCAATATGTTGCTGAATGTGCCCAGAGGGCTTAGAAGGACAGAGCAGGGCAAGGTACATTCTCAGCATATCCTGGATTGAAGAGCACTAGGGAAAATGTGATAGACCTCACAGGAAAGTCTTCACAAAAATATCAGAAGAATGTCACTGCTACTGGACAAATAGCAGGAATTTGGACAAAGAGACTAAGATATGTATCTCAACATATTTATCACTCATTATATTCTATATAATTAATGTATCTTCAGCATTCCCAAACCATATTGCAGTTTGCATTCCCTTCACATATATAAGAGAAACTACATCAGATAAAAATGAAAAGACATTTTATGTGGTGAACCTGAAGGGAAAGGGGACAAAAGCAGCTACATTCAGCAAATATGTTCTGTTTCTCTGGTTCAACCATTGCTGATTCAGCTGGTAACCCTTAAGTGAAAGTGATACTGAGGTGCGGCTCCAGCATTCAAAGTAGCCACAGAATCAGCAAACTTTCCTCTTCTCCCCCCTCAAAAAATAAAAAAAAAACCAGAAAAGACCTTTTAATTTCACTTACAAGAGAGAGAACTTGGAACAAAAAGTCAGAAATAATTAATTTTGTAAAATATGTTACTTCCCTGGGTATGTGTCTGGGTGATACTGTTTGGACTATGAGGGCTTCTCAGCATTTTCAGTGTAGAGTCAAACTGCCAACTTTACATCACAGCTTGGACTTGAGGAAAAGTCAACATGAACTTTTTTCTATTTTTAAAAAAATGGTACTGTCCTGGTAAGGGGAAATACTCTATCATTACCTTTTAATAAATATCCTAACAGTTATCAATAAAATATATCGATTTACTTAGGCCAACAGTCTTGGAGGAATGTGCAAGGTGACAGTTAAGCCACATCCGCAGGTGCTGCTGTACTATCAGCTGCATTCTTTGTGAAGGGGTATAAGAGCCCTTCTGCTGTCAGTTACTGATGGAGAGGCTGCTGCCTTTCTGCTGTTAGGAATTGCCTTTCATTGAAAATACAGTTCCATTTACAATATCTTTCATGTGTGTGAGACTTTCTCACATGTCAAGTACAAGGGCGAATTTGGCCTCAGGGAAGAGTGTACAGATTGCCACGATGAAAAAACAAGACCACTTCTGTACAAATACCTCCCCCTCAGTCCTTATCCAATTTATAATCCTGATCTGCACTGCCACTGCTTGTGCTCTTCATTGCCTCATCGCAACTTTGCTGTCCACAGATTTATCCACAGATGCCTTTATGTTTAGGTCCTTCCTTCTTTCTCTGAGACAAACAGCCTCCTCTCCGTTTTCCTCTCTTCTCAGATTTCTCTGCTATATAGGTTTCAACTGTCCACCTTTGTTATAATTTCCTCCTCCTCGTTTCCTGTCTCATCCCGAGCCACGGTGACAGGAGCAAAATAAAGTCACGGTGACAAGATATATCCAAAACTGAAAAGCTACACTCATGGTTGCTGTGTGCTGCATTACGTTAATTTAACTGGAGAGGTGTAGTTTTAAAGGTACATAGGTGGTATCAGGCCAGTCCTCCACCACCTTCTTTCCTAGTGGGATGTGTATGAAAAGTGTCATCAAGTTATTGCTATGGCAATGAATATTCCTCTTTCAAAATTGGTACATTACTAATAGGAGATAATGATACATACAAGTAGCTGCTTCCCTGCCTGCTCAAAGTGCTCTGTAAAACATCATTCATGACTTACCTAAAATGTCACTGTTATTTCAGTACTTAATGACATTGTGATATTTTCTTGGCACCTGTATAACAAGAGTAAAATGGAAATGTTCATGAGTAATTTGACCAAATCATAGACCATTCTTTTATGTTTTTATTTAATTTTGCTGGCTGTATCTGGCATTAAAATCAATATTAAATGTTACAAAATGGTAACTGTGCAGAAGTCTTTGCAGATGTATTGCATCTGTTTATATATTATCCCAGTAAATACAAGCTTGCTGCTACACAAAGGTTGGTTTGTCTTGGTCACACTCTGGTGATGGGTGTGCTCCCTCTCCGTCCATTGCGGATCAGAGATTTCACCACCACACACACAAACTCTCCTGCTCCCCTTCAATTGCAACCCTGGCCTCAGCAGAGCATCTGCTGCTTTTGCAAATGGCTGATTTTCTGAGTCATTAACATTTAACATTTCAAACTCTCACACCTAGAGGGAAGAATGAAGGAGGATCATCCTCAGTTTCTTCTAATAATTACAGCCATCGGCTCAAGAAAACCAGATGGAATTATTTCAATGGCTCAGTATCCTTTTATGTTTGTTCTTTCTCCTGATTCAGCAGGGACCCGTCCCCCAAATTATAACCTAGTGCTATTTTAAAACATATAACAAGGCAAATGAAAGTGAATAGTGATAATAAAAAAATTACAATGAACCCACTAAATTTGCTGAAATATTTAGCTCTTGAAGATTGCAAGGCTTGCACTTCATGATTGTGATTACAGTCAGTAGTGACCCTCCATGATATTTTACTCTATTTTGTTGATTTCAGTCTAAAAAATACCCACTCAGACCTAGGTAAGAGTTGTTAGCAGACAGTCTTGCTGTGAAACTGTTTTATTGGAAACAGTTAAATTGCACAATGTTCATATGGTATTAATGAAAAAATGACAATGTTATTAATGCTCTTAACTCGGTTTCTGCATAAAGATGATCCAGTAATATAAAGTATTGTATAATAAATGATGCAATGTTCTTTTTTGTATGCACCATCAATCTCTTAGAAATAACTATAGTTCTGAAAATAATAGGGTAGCATTTGTTCTAGGCTCTTCTCAGGACTGTCCTCAGGCAGTTGTTCTATCTTTTATCAGTTCTGTAGTTGATCTCCTGTATTTTTCCTTCACATTCAAGCTCAGTTTAGATGCAAAGCAACCCTTTTAACTTGCACAGGGGGTAAGATTACAAAGCCTTGAACAGGATCTTGACTTTTTTTGCTGCTGCGTATAAATGCTATAGGGATTTGTGGCTTCAGGGCTTTAACACATTTTGATAGATGCTATCATGTGAAAAAGAGTTTCGGATAACAAGACTATTACTAGCATAGTTTTGGTTGTTTATTTGATTTGTCTTTGAAGTGGTATATGTCAAATAAGTTTTGCTTCAATGAATTCATATCTACTACTGAACTGAGAAATGAGTTTTGAAAGACCTTATGAAGCTGAAATGGAAGATGCCCAGGTGTTAATGGTATATTCTTATCTTACGCTGAAGTGCTTAGGGAGTTTCAGCAAAAGAGAGCATTTCATTTTTCCCAAATAACTGGTGTGTGAAGATCTGAAACTCGTGATTGATGAAAAAATAGAAGAAAAACTAAAGAAATGATAACCCAAAATAACAGGTAATAGAGGCACTATTAGGTAGGAATCAATAAGCTAATTTGAATCATTGCAATACAGCTGAGCTACTGAAAGCCTTGGGAAAAAAATTAGTAACCTGTTTTCACCACCATTTCAATGGAGATAGAAAATCATTCTGTAGCCCTGCTTAGGAGCAACTTTCTATTTAGGCCTACCACCCAGACCTGTCTTTTGTAACCCAGATGAAGGAGCCAGAAATCTAAGGAAATAAAATAAAAGGTCAACGGATATTTATGTTCAGTTCAGAGAACATAAGATAACCTTATTCTGAAAGCACCATAAATCAGATAACTCTGCTTATGTTCATTACGTCTAAAGTCACCCAAATTTCTTTGACTGTAGGAAGCCTTGCCAACTACAGTTTGTTACAACTTACAATGAACTCCTAGACAATATTAAACCTTTGTGTACAAATCACATCAAAATTCAGTGCCTGCAGGCAGCTCTGAGTGGATTCTGGTGTAGCAGCTCAGCCTGCAAGAGGGTTGAGTCAGAGAGAAGAGGGCCCAGGTACCACATCCAGCAAAACAGAAGTTTACTGATGGCTGGAACATCAACCATGCAGGAATATCCTGTGCAGGCACCTTCTGATCTTTCAGGTTTTTTAGAATTAGGTCATGCAAAGCCCTCTATTATTTTCAGACCTCCGTGCCTAAAACTCCTCTGTCATGATGAGTAGAATTGCAGCACATAATTCTTTTGTCTAAATAGCCCCTTGTTAAGTAAAGTTGTGAGATGTGGCCCAGTGCTTTTTGCAATCAGGTTTTATGTTAAATTACTCTTACACAAACTTTTTAATGTCTGTCTGTACATTAACTATTGTGGTGAAAGGCCTGAAGCCACTAATGGGAGAGGGCATGTCTGTGCCATCAGAGAGAGCGCATGAAGGGGCTGTTGGATAAGTGGTCCAGAAGTCATTAACAGAGCACTGTTCAGAGCTGCAGACTGCACCTAGTTAAGAATAACCCTTAAAACAGGGCATTATTTATGTTTTTGAGAAAACAGAATCTCTTAAAGGGATTCTTTCGGGCCACAAAAGGTGATCCAGAGCCCAATCTTACAGTCATTGTTGTGCTAATGAAAAAAACCCAAACAGCTATCATTGTTATAAATCTTTGCTGTTTAAAGAAACAAATAATCAAAAACTGAACTTCTTGTAGCTGACCATAGCATCCTTTGTCCTGCACATTTCCCTCTAAGGCTCCTCAGGTATTAGCAGGTCTTCAGCTGGGATGGATTATCTTGGAGGCATATATTCTTGGGTCAGAATTTTCTTTGGTTTCTGGGAAATGAGAAAGATACCACTACACTTTTGTAAATAAACAGTGCTGAAATGGTGATAATTCTTGCCACCTGCAAGGGAGGGAGTTACAGAGGTGAAGCTTGAACAAAGAAGCTGTTTCTTTGCAGCAGACTTAGATGAAAATGGAAAACCTTGCTGGTTTATTAGGAGAGAGAAGCTAGAGCAAAAACTGGGCTTCAGTCCAAGCCCTGATTTAATATGGCTGGACTTTGGAAAGCTTTGGTCTGAATATTTGCTCATAGCATCTTCCACATAATCATCTTCCTCATTTGTTCTTCACTATATTTTGGGTTAGAAAATAATAAAACTTGCAAGTGACAATATAGAATTTTCACACTGAATAATGCAACCGATATAACTGCTCTGAAATCTCTGAAATCCCTGATGAGAACCCCATATGCCAACAAGCATATGAAAAGCACAAGGCAATTGCTAAGCCTAATGACATTTTGCCTGAATGGCTGCTCTCTGCATAAACCCCTGCAAATATAACATCACAGCTTGCCCAAATCCTTCTAACAAAACTATGAAGGGATCAATTACATGAAAATCACAAGCAGTTGTCTACCCAGACTGAGCAGCTTTTAGCCAACAACTCTCAACATTCAATCTTTGACAAGTAGTGAACACTGTATGCAAAAATGAGATTGAACAAAGTGATAAATTTTATTTCTTTATAGCTTTGAATTATCTAACCTAATCCTGCAAGCTGAAAGATCTTACAGAAATAGGAATAGTTACAGCAAAATCAGGTAAGAAGAAACTATCCCAAACTTAAGTCCTTCCTGTTAATTTCCCACAGGATTGTTCGCAGTTTATAGTTTTTTAATTATTTCAGGGGCATCCCTCTCTTCTTGGTTTGACTTGGGCAGAAGTTTCAAAATATTATTTGGATGCAACCAATCGCTCAGATTCTTCCCACTCTACAAAGGTTTCATGCAGAATGGCAATGGGGAGACTCCAACTTGCAGACAAAAACAGAATCATAGAATCACAGAGTGGTTTGGGTTGGAAAGGGACATTTAAAGGTCGTTGAGTTCAACTGCCCTGCAATGGCAGAAATACCTTCAACTAGATCAGGTTGCTCAGAGCCACATCACACGTGACCTTGAATGTTTCCAGTGAAATACACACAGAGAAAGAGATTTTTACCTTTTCTCCACAGACCTTCTATCAAAGTGTGTAGAAACTATTTCCTTCTGTGCAATGTCCAGTCTTTATGAAAATTAATAGTAGGGAGAATTACAAATGTAAGAAATTTTATTGTCAAAATTGCATGCTAGAGAATCACATAATACATTCATACAAATATTCTGAGGACAGTTTATCAGCAAACCTCCCCCAATGATAAGAACACACAGAATACTGTGTGTATTTCTACACAAATATGTACATGTGAGCAGATACAGAGTGTGTCTGTTCAGTTCAGAGTGTTATATTAAGCTACATTAAGAGCATATGCATCTTTCCTGTTCTTTTCACCTTATCCTTACGGTTTAGAAGTTTCACCAGCTTTCTGGTTTTATTTGGCTCCAAATCATCAAGGCATTCAGTGCTCCTGAATCTTAAATTTCTATTCCACACTTTCCTTTCTGCCTTGGCAGGACTAATGGAGTCTGTAAATCAGAAGCTGAATTGGAGACTGATTACAGCTGAAGTTATTAAATCAAGATCATGACTTTATGACATCAATAATGGTTTATAGCTGATTCATAGTTCATTATTATTGTTCCTGTTAGTAAAGCATTGTGAGGAAAAGGAGCCTTAGATCAATGGATATTTGCCTGAATATGGAGAAAATAAAAACTAATTAAAAAAACCCATATGTAACCATATATAAAAGTATATTGAACAAATCCACCTACTTTCAAGACATCTGTTGTTTTGTGATTTCTTTGGCAGGGTTTGACTGGTTATCCCTTTTTATTTTAATAAATGCCACTTTGAAAAATAAAATACTTCAAACATAATAATCTTTTTCTGCATTTCCAATTAGATAAATAAAGTCAGTGATGAAATATTTCTCTAAAAATCATAAAATCTATTCTGTAGGTGCTTGGTAACACCAAAGTAGTATGACTTATGTTGCATATTAAATTGCATGAAAGCACATCACATTGCATGCTATAAGGCCAGTATGGAGTTGATTGGTATCAGTTTCATGACTCCATTTGATTGGAGTAGATGATCACTTAACACTAATAGCATTAAAAATTATTGATCTACTTTATTCTAATAAGGCATGACCAAATTCACATGGTTTAAAATCCAATAATTTGCCTGCCTGATTTGTCTTTATGTTTCTAAAGAATGCAGAACCAATGAGGGAGAGATACAGCCCATCTGATCAGAAATCCTAATCAGTAATCCCCAGTCTGTGTTTCTCTCTGTTTCCTAATGCCCCAAATAATTCTCAGTTGCATGCAAACTTTCATTCTTTGCCTTCAATATCTTCACAGAATCTCCCCACATTTATTCTATGGAATGTTTTCTCTCCTTGTGATAGCTACATGCCACTGGAAAAGTCAAGCCATTACTCTCAATAGTGAATCTTGGGTCAAAGATAATTTTTTTTGTTAATGAATGAATTTTCACCTTATCTCCAAGTGATGCCCCATTCTTTTCAACTATAGTAACTCCAACACAATGTGAAGACATAGCTAGACCTTGCCTTCCTATGAAACTCCAGCAGAATCACTCAAATAAGAAAGGCCTTTCACTGAAGGCCAAAACAAAAAAAAAAGATAAATACATCCTAAAATCACCTAAAATGAGACTTCTTATTTTTCAGAGAGTCTTCTTAATGGAAAAAATATGTAAGAGGTGATAAAATTAAGTGGTATCTTTTACTGTCACATGGTCTAGGCTACTGTGTTTCCTATGAACAGCAATGCTCATTTTACGACACCTGGTGTATTACTTTTTGAAAAAATAATAATGATTGATGCAATAATATTTTTTTAAAGTGTTACATAGGACATGCCATTGTAAAAATCAATATTTAACTTCAAAAAAGATTACCTCAGTTTAGCATTAATGATTACATTTCAAAAAAATCAATAAGGCTCGATTAGTTTTATATTTAAAGATGCACACAGCTATGATGCTGGATTGAAATATAACTGTATTATGTTATTCATTCTGGTTTTTGTGAAAATAAAAAGCATCATAAGTCAAATGCCATGTCTCAGTGAATTCATTTTTACTGATATCAGAATGGGAAAAGATGGAAGCACTAAAGCGTAATAGAATAATTTACAGAAGACTGATATGGATTCATTTTATCACTGTTTCCTTTAGTTCCTGCCTTTATGTGTCCTTTAGCCTGTGAAGCAGTGGTTCACAGCAAACCTCATCTGCTCAGGTTAACAGAAATCAAGAGAATAGTCACCCCTTCTTCATTTTTCTGCTGGCACTCAGGTTTCAGATGCAGCACAAAGAGAAATTTCAATGTCTTCCAGTTGTGATCTTTCTTCCTGGAGAAATAAATGCCTAGTAAAATTTAAACTCCATTCTTGTAATCAGTGCTGGGGCTTTGCTTTTCTCTTTTTCATTTCTGTTATCAGACTGTGCCTGGTGACGCGCCAGACCCTGACGTCTTTTTCAAGCAGGTTTAAAGCCAGGCAGAGTGCTCGTCTGCACAGCTGCCACTCTGGTCCTCTCCCTGATCTCGTCATACAAACAGATAAAAAAATCATGGCTGTTTCCAGTGACCTCTTGGGAATCTGCCCCAAGAGACCAAGCAATATGGTTTAGACAATATTTTATTATATGATAAATGGGCTTATAGGGACAGACATTATCCATTTTAATGCTTAAAGGTGCAGGTGGATTTATAGCAAAGTTTTCTCAACTGCTCTGATAGATTGTACTGCTTCTATGAAATGGAAAATCTACTTCACCACTTGGGAAATACCAGTCAGGGTTTGCCTGCTTTTAGGTACATAAAACACTCCAGGCACAAGAGATATTGTGGGAAAATAGAAAATGCTTATGAAAGCATGACAGATACACAAATAACTCCTTGACTGGATAAAAGAGAGTGATGAAAGAAGATATACACTTATTTTGCACCAATTCATGGTCCATCAGTGTCAGATTGGATTATTTCTTGTTGATATTCCCCATAAATTTTTTTTCTTCTTCAGTTTGAATAACATTATTGAACGGAGTAAATGCGCATTAAATTTTCTACTAAATTGCTATTTAATCTTTTTGTTGCCATTGTTATATGCCCACAAATTTCTAATTAAAATTCACACAGGGATTCGTGGTCCATGATATAAATACCATTGTTCTCATAAACATAGTTGCTCATTTATGGTTTTGTACACCTAATAATGAATGCACAAGAAAAGAATTCTGATGGTGAATACATAACACCAGAAAGCAGGAAATATAATGTCTTCTCTTCAGCAATCTACATTCTTACAAGTTTTACTAAGGAAATTAATCGTTATCTTGTGTTCAGCACAATGTTCTCCCAGTAAAACTTATGAGTTGGTAGGGAGCATTATTTCTGTGTATAATCAATATCTTTGCTTTACAAGAAATCAATATATTCTTTAATTACTATGACATAGAGAAAAGTAAGAGGCATGTCAGTTTTAAAGCATTACAGAAAAAACTCCATGGGCAGCAAATTGTCACTGGTTCCAAAAGCAAGGACTGGCACGGAAATTCATTTTCTTCTTAGTTTTCTTTTTTAACTGTAAGGTAAATAATTATTTATGCTTATATTTTAATTACTTCCCTTAAAAAAATCAAGAAATATAAACAATTGGCTAAAAAATTCTTCAGCTTGCTTTCTGTATTTATACATAACGCCACTAGCTTTATAAATCATTAGGGTGCTGTTGTGGCACTTATGTTCCAAGGTATATATATGCTAAATGTAATAGAATAATTCTCAAATTTTCTTTGAGATGACTGGGAGAGGGAGAGATAAAAAATTATCTAATTTTCAATGGTAGGACATACATCCTCATCAAATTAATTTTGTGAGCTGGAATTTCATCATTCTTTTTTGCTACTTAAGGCCACTGAAAAGAATTAATTTGCATACACAGATTTAAATAGTTTGCTTTCAGTCTGCTTAAAAATTCACGACTAAAAGTTCTGAAACTTTCCACTTATGGTTTGTAAAATTTCTCCACTCTATGCATCAAGAGAAAAAATAAAAGCAATGAACTAAGTGTTCAAAGCTAAGAGTGAATTTTGTGATGTGGTAAGAATAAAGAAATGGTTAAGGACTTAAAAAAAGCCTGGGGGACACAGAAAGAAAAAAAATACACTTATGAATAGGGAATTCCTATTATCTAGATTAATATACCTTAATTTAGAGTACTCTTTACAGAGTAAAGAAAAGTATATCAGACACTGAAGTATCTATGGGGTAAGGCTCGTATGCGCTGGGTGAGAGAAGGGCTAAACCCTGATGGGACTCTGAGCAACTTCCCTTTCCATGGATGTCACCTTGATACCAATACCAGGCAGTTTCAAAGGGAAAGAAAAAAACTCAGTATCTTTTCCGTCACTACACAAGCTCGTGGCGACTTGACAAGTTATAAGTAAAACATAATCTATTTCTATTTAACCCCTATTTATGAATTAAAATGATCGTGTTTTTGCTGTTATAATGATAAAAAAAAGTCATACTCTACTGAATTGGATATAGAGGATTGTTGCTTAGATAGTTATGCACAAAATTATTTTTTATTGTATTTCACTGTAAGAGTTCTCTTGCCAAATGATCATTACTCATAATTTCAGACCAAAAAGCATTTCCAGATAAAATGGGCCCAATCATATTGTTAGGAGGGAAAAAACTTAGGTGCCAGATTAGCATGTGCACAGTGTTTGGCTCAGAACCTGCTATAACATAATCCTTACCTATCTGAGCTCATGAATTAGTTTCTAAAGCAAAGAGTTTGGCTTACACTTCCAGCAAGGCATAAAGAATAATATAATGCCAGCTAAATATTAATATCCATGCTTTGAAAAGAACAATCCTGCTCTAATGCTCTTAGTGTAAGTTTCAAATATGTTGAATTGGAAGCAAAATCTTCTTCATACTAAATTCTTAGCATTTAACAAAGGATCTTTAAAATGAAGTGTAGGAATCTCTACAGTTAGACCCAAAGAGATTGTGTTGAAAGAGGCGTCTGGAACTGGATGTTAAGTGGGTTATGAATATATATCCACACAAACGTAAGTAAAACTGAGGATGTTTAAAAGCTGAGAAAAGATAGCATTTAAAGATTTCGTACGCTGGTTATAGTCAGATGCTGTTGCGGTTTAACTCCAGACAGAAACCAAAGACCACATAGACACTCGCTCACTCCTCCACCAGTGGGATCAGGGAGAGAATCAGAGGGTAAAAGCTAAAAAAATACTCATGGATTGAGACAATGACAGTTTAATAGGAAAAGCAAAAACCACACGTGCAGAACAAAACAAGACATTGATTCACTGCTTCCCGGAGGCAGGCAGGTGTTCAGACATCTTCAGGAGAAGAAAATTAATTCGACTTCAGCCAAAAGCAGAACTGATGCTTAGCCTTGCCAACAGTATTTATTGTTGCTTAAGTGTTTCGCTTATCATGTTTATAATTTCCTTGCCCTTCATCTCCTAGCCTTTGAAGACGGAGGTTTGGGACACCACCTTTGGTATCTGCACTCAGAAAAGGTTTCTGAAAAGTCTTAATACCATCATTTTAGACATTTTAGTGAGAGGGGACCTAGCAACAAAATGTTATTGTCATTATAAAAAATGATAGTAACTACTGAAGTGCTCAAATATCTTGAATAAGAGAGTCAGAAAATTAAATCTCAGAGAGAAATAGCTCTCTTCTGGGGAAAATGCCATTCAATATTCCATAAAGCAGTAAGTTTTCAGAAGCCCTCTGAAGATCCTCCTTTCTATCTGCAACAACAATGGTATGACTGCCAAATTTTAAAACACTGATTCAAAGGTGAAGGAGAAAAACATCCCTGCTGGAATGCTGTACCATAAGAGGAGGAAGAAAGATTAAGTGCAGTGCTGCTGGAACAAACCCATGTTCTGTGTAAGCTGTCAGAATCCACGCACAGCAAATGGATCTTTTGGCATGGCATCTGTCGGTACTAGACCTTGGACACAAGACACTGAAGACTCAAACACTTCTGGACATTGTCAGGTGGAGAAGGAACAGCAAGGAAGAAGCACAATATTCCAACAAATGAAATCCCATAAAAAGCAAGTCTTCTAAGAGAATGTGAGAAATGTAAACTGAAGCATTTTCTTTCCCATCAACAGGACAAGGCAAGGACAAGATTTGACAGGCTTCTTTTTTTTTTTGTCTCCACTGATTCATATTTTGGTCCATACTTTCAAATATTTCAGTTATAAATTAGATACTGGATATTACTGTGAGAGTATGTATCTCCCTCAACAAATCTCCACTCTGGTTTAATCCAAGATAATTAATTTATTTACTGTGGAAGCCAGAAGTTTATTTAAATTTTGCCATTTAGGGTTTCCTGGACATATTTTAATTCACTTCCACTTTTAATCTTCGGACAAGAAATGTCAGACTTTCAAAATAACATTTATTCTGTAACATAGAACAAAAATAAGAGGTGATCTTCCATATTTACATGTGAAATTGAGAAAATCATGACTACGTTACGTAAAAGATGGAACTTAGATGCCTCTTCAGATATTGCAGTTGGTTTGGTTTAAAGGAAAGTCTTCCATCCATTGAAGCTTACTTTTACACACCCTTTAAAGCAGGTTTTCCTTTGCACAGATTTTGGTTGTTCTCATTTAAAAAAATAATTATGTCATATTTTCCAGATGTTAATATCAGATATAATGTTTGGAAACTGTATATTTCAGTAAGGTACTCCCATAATTACCATGTGCAATCCTGTAGCACCATTTGTCCTGCGAAATTATTGACAAATACTATTTGCCACTATCTAAATATGTTTAACCCAAACACCAAGCTGATTATTTACACTGTTTGCTTTCTGGAAAACATCAGTTTGCTTCTTTCATCCTGACTGCAAGCACAGGATTTACTTTTGATCCCGGGCTGCATCTACAGGGACATTACTAGCAGAGAGGTACAGATGTGATCATCCAATTCTATATAGTGCTTGTCAGGCCACATCTGTAGTACAGCATCCAGTTCTGGTCCCCACAATTCAAAAAAGACATGGACTGATGAGAGAGGGTTCAAAGGAGACCAATGAAGATAAACAAAAGGCTGGAGAACCTGCCCTGTGAGGAAAGATGAGAGGAGTTAAGTCTTTCAATCTGAGAAGAGACGGCTCAGAGGGGATCTCATCACAGTATTCCAGCATTTAAAGTGTGACTATAAAGAGGATGGAACCCCTCTGCTCATAAAGATCCACATGGAAAAGGTAAGGGGCAGGAGTAAAGTTGCAGCAGGATTGGTTTCATCTTGACATAAGAAATAATTTTTTTATGGTGAGTAAAACCATTCAATGGAACAACCTCCCCAGAGACTGGTAGAATGTTCATTGCTGGAGGTTTTCCAGATGCAATGGGACAGGCTGCTAGATGATCTTCCATAAGTTCCCATTCCTGTGCAAGTTTGGACCAGACCACTTTCAGCCTGGGCTGTTCTGTGGTTGTATAATGATAACTTACACAGATTCACCTGATGTGACTGGTACAGGCTATGTTAGGAGACTTTCTGACATAACAAATCAAAAGAAAAGTCATAGGTGACAAGTTTTACATCTTTTATAGGTAACAGAAAATAGAAAATCTGGAAAATTCCTGGAGTAAGTGGGATTTGCACCTGCTATGCCAGAACTGCAAAACCACCAGAGAGCAAAACCAGGGTAAAGACTGTTTAATTATACAAGCAAATAGCTTGAGGACTTAAAATCACCCATCAGCAAAACACCCTTGGATCATTTTGTTTTAGGTGAAAATTTCATCCCACAAAATATGGACTCTGTTTTGACACAATATGAGTGCTTCAGGGGGGAATGGCAGCAGTCTGAGGTGTTAGCTAAGCTGGGAAATCACAAATTCTCAGAAAAAAATTTAGTGTTGGCCTATACACTACAATATACAGTACAAAAATGAACTCTGAATATGAAAACCAGGAAAATAGACCAAACAGATGTACTGGATGCAGGTGTTGAAGTGCTGATTCCAGCTGGCTCCAAGGAACCCACTCCAGGACCTGAGGGGAGCTGGTGCTGTCTCTGCAGATGATCTCCTCAAGTACTTCAATATTTGTCATCTTTCTTTCTCAATACCCAAATCAATAATTAAATTTATAGGGAAGGGATTAAGTTAAATTTCCCAAGTTGAGTCTGTTTTAACCCCAACAGTAGATAAAGTGTAATTTTGTTTAAGGATGAGTTATTTGAATTATGTTGGCATGAAAAATAGAGTAGATCTGAAATTCATTTTGGCCTCTAATGGGAATTTGTCCTTAAATATGAGCAGCCTAGAACTGTCAAATTCAACTTGAATTTTTATAAAGCTTTTCATACTGAAGTATCCCAAAATATTTTAGAAATTACAGCCTACTGGTCATGCAGCTTTCTGCCATTTACAGCATCTCCAGTAAAAAAGGACAATGAATAATCTTGGCAATGGAAATGACAGGCATATTTCGTTTAACATAATTTTTTCAACTTGTTTTGGAATAAAAAACCCCACACTGTCTGCCTTCCAGGAATAAGAATTCATCACTGGAAAACTACCCCTAATATCTTGCAAAAAAGAACATTTTGTGGGGTCCATCCAGAACTGGTAGCAGTAGCTATTTAGGCTGTGCTTCATGTGTTTCTGCCGTGAGGAAGGAGCTTGTGTGGCAGCTCAGCCTTGGGCACCGGGCAAAGAAAATCTCCGCCAGATGCTGTGATGCTGAAAAAGGACCGAGGAGTCTGAGGAGTTCAAACACATTCCCCAGCAGTGAGAAGCCACTTCAGATGGTCCATGTGTGCTGTGAGCAGTGGCCGGGGAAGAACATGTTTCCATGTGAACAGTTGGGATAATTTCCCATGTAAACAAGATATTAGATTTATTTTTGCCCTGCAATAGATTAACACATAGATTTCTAATAGCTTTCTAAATCAATAGTTACATGAACATACAGCTTTTCTAACCTTCAACAAAATGCTTTCTTCACCCTCAAAGCAGCAGCAAGCCTTTTTTACCCCCTTTCTTTAACTTCAGGCCAATAGAAGAAAAAAGAACAAGATTTGCTAGTTCTGTGAGAAACATAGTTCAGGCTAACATATTCAGGATTAGATCTACCTCTCTGAGGAAGTATCAGTATTTGCATCTTTGATCTCTGTTCAGAACTGTATGACACAGTTTCTAATCACACTCTTTTGTGCAAGGTAGAGTTTTTCATGGTAACAGGCTGAAATAAATAAACACAGAAAATTGATTTTCTTTCACTGAAACTGTATATGGTAGAAAATGTTTTGAACTTTGCATTGTTTCCTTCAGCATTTTGGGAATGCTTATTAATCTTACAAAACTACTTGAAGAGAAAAATTGTATTTAACAAATTTCTAGTACATCCGAATGAAGGTTTAACAGTTAACTCTTAACTAGGGTGTTAAGAAACATTACAGCACACAAATTTCTTTTTCAGGCTGGTGGTAAAAAGATCTGGTTTTCTATATTGTTTAGCATGTGTCAAACAAAACAATATATTCTGTTTCTTCTTCACATTCTTGACAAGTAAAGACCTAAGAGTAAAACTTTTAGGCAATAGGACATGCAAATTTCAACCTTTGCCTATAGAAAATTAAATAATAGAGAGGATTCTAGACAGAACAAATTTTTCCTTTTGGCACTCCTTGTCTAGTTAAAAGTAGCAAAAAATGCAAAACCATTGCATGAATAATTCATATCGAAGCAGATTTTTTTGTTCTCTTCATGCTCTGAATTCAAACATAAACGCCCTTATGTGGAGAATGTATCTGTGTATACTCATTAAGTATTTACTTGCTTCCAGAATCTTCCCTGTCTGCTTAAAATTTTAAAATCTAATGGTTAAAACCAGAGTGAGGTACAGTTATATGCTAAAAGGTAATAACAATGTGAATAATAGAGGAGATATTTGGGAAAAAAAAGGAAAAAACCTGTACCTATTCTCTGCTTTGAAGATGTAAGTGCAGTGAGATCTCTTAGTTAGAACCAGATGTAATTATTATCTTTTTCTCCTCTACAACAGTTCAACCCCAATTTTCAGGATATTGCTAAAAAAGTTATTATTAAGCTTATTATCATAAGCTGGGAAGTTGCAGGAAAGGAATTCTTCCCACCCCTCTTTGATTTCCCCAGAGCATTTGCTACTGATGACTTACAGGGTTTACTGATTTAGGCTGCATTATTTTTCTCACATCTGCTCCTGATCTATCCTGATATTGAAATAAATTATTAGCTTGTACATGGTACTGTAACCATTTCAAGAAGTTAATGCATTCCATCTACTGTTTTCAAATTATTTGTTTCTCTTATCTGTTGATACACAACTGTGGGAGGGAGGGAAGTTCTTTGTCAAATACAACACTCAACATTTTCTTCTTTGATGATGCAACAGAATGGGGGAATAATGACTTTTGGTGAAGGAATAGTGAATAACATTCTTTCAGCCCTGTTGACATCTGTATTAACTCCTCTTATTTTTTAGCAGTGCAGGTATTTTCACACTCTTTCAGAGTATTCTGCTTGATTGATCATAATTTTGACCACACAAACACAGCAGACCACAGCTACCATACTCCTATACACCTTTCTAACCAGTTGGCTGGCTTTGCCTGTTCACTCTGCCAAAGTATCCTCATTCCACAGGAGCTGATGTTACTTCCACTACTGTTAATTTTAGTGGTTACACAGTGCCAGCAGTTTTATAATCTCACTGCAAACACAAGTGGGTTCAGAAGATCTTTACATAGGTAGCACACAGGTACAGGAATGGCCTGTGGTTGTGTCCAGTATGTATTTACACCAAGTTTCCTAGTCTTTTTCTCAGTCTCTTCTTTCTCTCTCCTGAGTTGGCCAGCGCTCCACATCAGAATGAGAGCAGAGGACACAAATGACTCACTCAACATGAGACAGCAGAGTTCACTCCCAGCCCAGAAAACCACCCATATCCCAGGCTGCAAGGAAAGAAATGTGACCAGAAGGTTGAGGGAGGTGATTCTGCTCCTCTGCTCTGCTCTTGTCAGACACCACCTGGAACACTGGGTGCAGTTCAGGTGCTTCCAGCAGAAGAAGGACATGGAACTGATGGACCAAGTCCAGAGGAGGGCCACAAATTTGATAAGAAGACTAAAGCTCCTCCCCCATGAAGGCAGGCTGAGAAAGTTGGGGCTGTTCAGCCTGGAGAAGAGAAGGTTGCCTGAATCTTCCAGAATCTGAAGGGGGCCTACAGGCAAGCTGGAGAGGGACTCTTCAACAGGAGCTGTAGTGATGGGACAAGCAGTAATGGGTTCAAACTGAAAGAGGAGAAATTTAGATATATGAAAAATTCTTTAGTGTGATGATGGTGAGACACTGGAACAGGTTGCCCAGGGAAGTTGTGA
Source organism: Aleadryas rufinucha (assembly GCA_013397815.1). Classification (NCBI taxonomy): domain Eukaryota; kingdom Metazoa; phylum Chordata; class Aves; order Passeriformes; genus Aleadryas; species Aleadryas rufinucha. The sequence goes on along the minus strand of VZTH01003781.1, from coordinate 20,079 downwards.
AGATCCCATCCCTGGCAATGTTCAAGGCCAGGCTGGATGGGGCATTGAGTGGCCAGGTCTGGTGGAAGGTGTCCCTGTTCATTGCAGGGAGTCAGAATTAAAAGATTTTAAGGTCCCTTCCAACCCAAACCATTCTATGATTCTAAATAAAGCAAAATTATTCTCAAAAAGAGTATTTAATGTGGAATGGCCTGCATCATTTCAAGGATGCCACTGAAAAGCCAGTGGAAAAATCCATGTAAGTACACAGAATTAACTCACCAGAGAAGGCATAACAATAAGCCATTAAAGTTTTTTTTTGAAAGTTTACAGCTAGCAATATGTGTGAGGGGTTAATTGGAGCTGCTGAAGTTAGAGTTTAGTTACATTTAACTTCCAAATTTCATTAAATTCAATTAAAACAAGGTAAGACCAGAGGGTCTTAGTAACAGTTGATCCATCTTAAAATTTGTTTTACAAAGCAATTTGTCTTGGAAAGAGCTCAGAAGAAAAAGCCAGCTCAAATGTTCAAAGTCTGCCAAAATCACAAATCTCTTACAGGGGAGAGTGATTGCCAGCTTTAAAAATAAGTGTTTCCATCAACCTGTAATGATACAAAAGCTACAGAAGGGAAAATAGTCCACAAATCCATAGCTACTTCTGCAGTGTATTTAAAAAGTGCTTTTAGGTTCTTTGAAACTAAAAGTAAAATCTGGCAGTTTTAGATTTTTACTTTTCACTCTTTTCAAAAGACAATATTTCGATTTCTAGGGGTTTTTTATGTACTTCAAGGTCTCTTTAGTGACTTAGAGCATTAAATTAGAAAATCTCTTGTATCATCACTAGTGAAATAGCAGTTGAATATTTCACAAAATAACTTTTGGTGCAATTGATCATATAACTAAACTAAAGAAGGTTCCACAAAAGGACAGGTGGTGTACCTTATGTTTTCCTCAAGTTACAAGATTGCAGATGAACCCTTATGGCACAGCAGCTGTTTACTGTCATGTTTTTCTATTAGTAATCAGTTTATGTACCATAGTTTTGCTCACATCGGCTTCAGTTAATATCTTCTAAATAGCTCAGCAGGTCAGATTTCAATCTTTTGTGATGTGATAATCCCATCAGATCATCATCCTTGCATTACTTCCTTTGTTCCTTTCACTACTCACTTTTTTTGTTTATCCTACCAATCAATTCCATTTTCAAGAGCCATCCTTCCACATGACTAAGCTTTTCCAGTTTTCAAATGTTTTCATTGATTTATTCCTAAATGTTCCTACATTTATTTTCTGAGACATCCTATAAAACTCACCTTCATCCTAAGGATAATTAAACTGTTCTTTGTCTCCTGTGAATTATAACTCAGACAAATTATATTGTTCCCTTATCTTTCACCCTTCAGACATTTCTTTCAGCTCGATACTGAGGTTTGTATCAGGTTTGCATGGCAAGGTTTTGGTAATGGGGACGCTACAAGGGTGGCTTTTGTGAGAAGCTGCCAGAAGGTTCCCCATGTCCAATGGGGCCAATGTCAGTCAGTTCCAAGACAGACCCACAGCTGTCCAAGGCTGAGCCCATCAGCAATGGTAGAAGGGCCTGTGGGATAACATAGTTAAGAAGAGGGCACAACACAACTGCAGATGGGGAGACGTGTGAGAATAGGTGAGAGAAACATCTCTGCAGACACCAATGTCAGTGGAGAAGGAGGGGCAGGAGGTGCTCCAGCTGCCAGACCAGAGATTCCCCTGTAGCCCATGGTGCAGACCATGGAGAGGCAGCTGTGCCCCTGTGGATATCCACAGTGGAGCAGAGATCCACCTGCAGCCCTGGGAGGAGACCCATGCCGAGCAGGTGGATGCCCAGAGGGCAGGAGGCTGGGATCCCATGGGTAGCCCACATTGGAACAGACTCCTGGCAGGACCTGTGGACCCATGGAGAGTGGACCCCACACTGGAGCAGGGTTGCTCGCTGGACTGGAGGACCCATGGAGGACCCATGCTGGAATAGCCTATTACTGATGGACTGAACCCTGTGGAAGGGACCTGCACTGGAGCAGTTCATGGAGGACTGTCTCCAATGAGGGGGACCTCACACTGGAGCAGAGAAAGAGTGTGAGGAGTCCTCCGTCTGAGAAGAAAGGAGGTACAGAGACAATATATGATGGACTGACCACAGCCATCATTCCTTGTTCATCCTGTGCTGCTGGACACAAGGAGATGGTGAAAACCAGGACTGAAGTTGAGCCCAGAAAGAAGAGAGGGGTGGGGGAAAGGTGCTTTTAAGATTTCTGTTTATTTCTCTTTATCCTACTCTGATTTCATTGGCAATAAATTAATTTCTCCCAGTCCAGCCTGTTTTGCCCATGACAGAAACTGGTGAGGGATCTCTCCCTGCCCTTATCTCAAACCAGGAGTCTTTTGTTTTATGTTCCCTGTCCAGCTGAAGAAGGGAGTGATAGAGCACCCTTGGTGGTCACCTGACCCACAGCCCACATCAACCCACTGGACACCTTCCCTTCTGCTTTCTGAAATGTGTTCCATGTCAATAAACATCTTTTTTTAGCAGTTAATTTGAGTTTAGATATTTGACTTTTTGTTACAACAAAAATGTTAACAGGGACCCAAGTCCCTGTCTGTAATTATTTTTCTGTTCTTTGTCTTAAAGCAGCTATGTTTGTACCTAAGTCTCTACTGGTGATTTTTCCTGCAGTAAGCTTGATGACATTATGTATAGTTGACATTTATTCCAACACCTCCTTTCCTTGCAACTGGATTCAAGCATCCCCTCAGTGAATATCTGACAGTGATCTTTTCATTGCCCTGATTAAAGAAAAATATTTCATCAGATACCCTCTGTGGGCTGCTTGCCAACATCCTGGGCTCATGCAAATGTGCATTGCACTTCCTATTTGGTTGCAGAAGCTCTGGCCACATGAGGCAAAGACAGTTCTCTTTAGAGAAACCTTCATTTGCAAGTTTAATTATCTCCCTGAGGTAATGCTAGTCCCCTCTGCTCAGCCCTTTGACATGTTCTCTCACCAGGGTCAGCAGGAAGGACTTTAGATCCATACAAAGATGCAGCTTGAGAATTTCAGGTGAAGAAACAAAGGATCAAGCTACCCACGTGAAGTCTTAGATCTCCTCTCTTCCAAAACATATTTCTCCCTAAACAATGGAGTTTTGTTCCCATTTTACTTCATTTTTACAGGGTACTTTGATCTGGTCTGCTTTAATGAGACTTCACTCAGTTTTTCTTCACTCAGTTGTTTCCCACAGCAGTTTTCACAGTGCAGTTGAGGTTTTCTACACATTTTATTATTTAATATTTTTATCATACCAAAATCTTTTGTATTCCTGAGGTAAATGATAAATACAGTTTACTTTTCAAGACACAGATAAAAAATTCTTAGCCTTTGCACAAGGTTTGCTTATATAATACAATGTAACATGAATGTAATGAGCTATAAATACATTTTGTTTAATATTTGACATGGTTCTTTTAAGATCTGTTGAAGTCTTTTCATATGAAGACAGGAGACAAAGCAGGAGAGGCTGTTATTTGCAGCTTTTCTTTGATGTGATTCACAGGTGTAACAGCAAAAAGAAGTAAGTTAGCACTGCAAAAGGAAAAGAACTCTCATGGTATGGAGAAGAATTCTACTTGTTTCAGACTTCACAGTAGATATTGAAACAGAAAACTGCATCTGTATTTCTAGAAGATTGCCTGTTTTCACAAACAATTAACCATTGCTAGTGTATTAAATTACATCCCAAAGTTGCCCTTCCCCATCTGTGTACAGAACCTCCCCAGACAGACACGCAGCATGACCAGACTCCAGAGGGAGGAAAATACGAGCACTGGGTGAGTTATGTAGGATTGAGGAGATGCACAGTGTCTCATTGCCTAAGAAGGGAAAAATATTCTCTCCAGAGCATACTGCATGAAGACTTTAACACAACCAAGCGTATTTACTGACTCTTCCTCAGCACTCTGAAGGAGGATTTATTAAGCCTGAGACAGTTCTCAGCTGCGTGATCTTTTGGGACAGTGGAGCAATGGAGCAATGGAGAGGCATTGCTGGCAACAGCAAGCAGTTGAGGCAGGAAGGGTCAGGGGACACTCAGGTTTCTGCTCTCAGACTTCTCCTCACCCATTTCTCAAGCAAAACTCGGGGTCTGAGTTTCTTTCTCGAAACCGTAACTGATAACCATTTTTCATTTTGGAAGTACTTTATGTGATTTGCTTATTCTTGCTCCTTCAGGAACGTTTTTATTGGATGACATAGGACGGAACAGTTTATTTCAAAGAGAAAAAATAGCCAATTTCTAAGCCAGAACAACTCCAGATTGAAATTCAGTAAATCTCTCAAATGTTTACTAAGGAATTTTACACTAACATTACATCAGTTAGAATAAAAAGAAAGGAGGCTTTTTGTTATTGGGTTGGGTTGTTTGTTATTGGTTGTTATTTTTTTTGTTGTTGTTTTTTTTTGGTTATTGAATGTGCAGCCACAATGATCTAATATCAAATGCTGGTATTGTGAATGGTTTCATTTACAACTGAGCATCCTACTTTCAGTTCCAGCTGCTCAATATTATGACCAAATATTGATATCACAAAATATGAAGAATAATTCAGTTCACTGTATTACTCCAATGAAGTATCTCTGGCTATCAATAATAAGTATAAAAAATACCCCCAAACTGCTGCTAATAAAAATTCCATTAAATTTGTTTATTAAAGAGAAGAGAGATCTAATTATTCTTTGCTGCATTCTTTCTATGTAGCTCTTTGCTTCATGCTTTATAGTGATAAGACATCACTTGTTACAATGATTAACATCAAGACTGTATTAAATATAAAGCATCTGTTATTCCATGTAGGTAGTTCAATTTATCCAATAACCCATAAACATTGTTTTGGTTTCCATGGTTACTCAGGGGATGCTAGCATTTTTCTTCAACACCATTGGTTGCCAAGAATACAACAAGTTCTTAAAAAACACAGCAGTTACAAATCCAGATTGCAGGGGTGTAGTCCTGCATTCAGAAATTGCATGTAGTAAATCTCATTTGATGCAGCATTTGAAGTCAGAACGTATTCTCAGCAGCATTCTTCTTTGGATTAATCAAGATACTAACATAGAAATAAGAAGAGAAAATCATAGAATCATTTATTCATAGAATGGTTTGAGTTGGAAGGGACCTTAGAGATCATCTAGTTCCAAACTCTCTGCCATGGGCAGGGACACCTCCCAGCTAGAGGCTGCTCAAAGCCCCATCCAGCCTGGCCTTGAACACTTTCAGGGGTGGGGCATCCACAGCTTCTCTGGGCTACTTGTTCCAGTGCCTGACCATCCTCAACATAAAGATTTCTACTTAATATCTAATCTAAACCCATCTTCTTTCAGCTTAACGCCATTCCCCCTTCTCCTATCACTGCATGCTCTTGTGAAAAGTCCCTCTCCAGATCTCTCATAGGCCCCCTTTAGATGTTGGAAGGCTGCTATAACTGAACTGCGCTCTGAAATATAAACCCTTAAGGATCTGTATCAGATTATATGCAAAAATAGATACCAATTATTTCTAATTTTTCACTTCAATGTATTAAAAAATAAAATCCTGTCTTTTCATTAGAACAACTGATGCCTAAAATCTAATTTTTAACTAATCTAGAAGTGAAAGAAGATAATAGCTTTACTTTTCAGACACATATAACCCAATGCAACTGGCTAAACAAACAACTTTCTGAAATAATTTCATATTGTTTAAAGACTAAACAATTTCTGCAATGTGCTATAGCACACGATACAGGCTTAGTACCTATAGTACTTATTTTTAAAAAGACAAAGGAAAATACAATTATAGACTGCATGCTTAATGGGCAGGAACATAAATGCCGTTGCTGTCCAAAGCAACAGATCACATTTCTCAGGCATAGTAAAACTTTGCTTACCTACCATGAATGAAAAGCTTCTTTTTTTAAAATGAAACTTCACTCTTCACAAAACATTCTAGAAATTATGAATATCAAGTATCTAAAATTCTGAGCTGTTTTTGTTCTGGCTGGAGATTTTTTCCAAACTGTGCTTGTCTGTGGATATCTCTTTACCTCCTTTATAAGATAGTTTATTTAAACCTCAGTTCACATTTTCAGTTCATTAGTCAATTAAAAATGCCAGTGGCCATCTGATTAAAGAACTGCATAAAAATATTTGCAAATTTATAGTCACAATACTTTATCTAGGACTGAATTCATTTTCAGTTGAAATACATGTGTTAGTTATATTCTGTTAACTGTAGTTGGGGACTGACTTCTTAAGCTACCAGTGTAGCCTTTTAGCCTAAGGCATTAAAATATATGGAATTCATTAGACAATTGCAACATTTATGTGGGAGCTGGTCCCCAGCAGACCATGAGCCAAGCAGAAAACATTCCGGTAACCCTGAAGTGTTAATATACAGGACAGAGGTAAATCTTTGCTATCTCTAAGGCTGCCCAGGACCTGAAAAACAAATCTGGATGTTTAGCTGTGTTAGGACTACTCTCGGCTGCTTTCCAGACCAGGATTTTGTTGTGATCCATTATTCAAGAGCTGCCTGGAACCAGCTTTATAGAAGAGTTGGTCTCTATTTCGTGAAACATGCTTTGTTGCATAGAAAATAGCTGCATAAATAATACTGTAAATATCACATACTGCAAAAATTCAGCAACATGGTGGAAGATTGAACAACACAGGAAAATTCTCCACAGTTCATGGTGTGATAGTTAAGAAATCGGACTTTCCTGATGTCTTTTCTGAGCTATTTCTTTGAAACTTCACCCTCCCTGTGCTCCCTATCAGCTCCCCATTTGTGTGAGTTTGCTGCTACCAGGCTTCATACCTTCTTACCAATGGATGGTATGTGTCAGGAATGAGGCCACACTCAATTTGAATTTTAAAATCTAATTTATTATGCCACACGGCCATACTCCTTAATAAAAAAAACTTGTCTGGGTTTGCAGCAATTGAAGACCCTTAGGGCCAATACGGCTATAAATCCAATGCAAAGACCCACAGCGCTGGGTTCTGCTTGGGTTAGTCCCGAGCAGGATCTCTTAACAAGCAGGCCTAATACCCTCTTAACAAGCAGGCCTAATACCCATAGCACTAGGCTTTGCCTGAGCTAATCCCAAGCAAAAGGAGCATTCTCTGCTCTGTGACAAGGGGTTTTATACCCCTCTGGCCCCTCCCATCACCGCCCACTGTCCCGCCTCCCTAGTAGGAGGTGATTGGTTGAGTCCTTTCAAAGTCCATATCATTGGCTCTAGATTAGGGCATGATGTAAGGTTTTTTATCCAATGGCTCACTTCTGCTAGGGGTACAGTCTCTGGGTGATGTCATCTGGATTTTTGGTGGGAAAATTCTGCATTAAAATTCATGGTTTCCATGGAGCTCGGTGACAGGTTACCGGTGGGTTTCTAAATATAGCACTTTGGCTATGGGTGAGGGGTTCTTCTCTCTCTGGAACACAGCTAAACTTAAAGATGAACTCAAAAGATTCCATAAGGTTTAAACTCTTGAACTTGTTTTGAACTTGGAAATAATGCTTAAACATAGATTACAAATTCTCTTAATCTCAGGAACTAATTAACAACTCAATTAACTCTTAACAACATCCATATTTTAAATTAATTACTTATCACTTCCTAAATGCAAAAGCCAAACCTTCTGTTTTATGTATGACAGTATGGAAACAGAGAGCCAACACTGCTGTAAATACACGGACACAAATCAGCTCATGAACCCTGGGCCAAACATGTCTCAGTGCCAGGCGAATACTGAGGCTGTAACACACACTTTTCCCTAGTCGACTGCTTTTGGCAACTATATGGGACAAGATACTGTATCAGCCAAACTTTTGTTTTGACTGTGCTTACGTAAGAAATATTTGAAATTCAATGTTAATAAGGAGCTCTCCAACATAAGAAAGGGCGAGAATGAGTTCGACATGCAAGATTCTGCTCAGGATAGATTTGTGCTGTGAGATCCAAAACCACCTGAAACTCTGCCTGGTTAATTGCAAATAGCTTGTGCATTTTTCTTTCTGGGCTCTCCATCACTCCCTGTAACTATAAACAGTATGAAAGTTAGTCAAAGTGAAGCAACTCTTGCTCTTTGATCAGTCATCCTTCTTCTTTCCTGGCCTCAACAGGCATAAAGAAAAAATATATTTAAACACAGCTCTTCATTATTGCTGACTGTCTGAAGGGCCAGCATGATATGACAGCATCTTAAAATATTGCCGTAATAGTTTAAAGGAACTATTCTCAGTATGCCCAGAAAGCTTCTCAGCAGTAACACTGAGCTTAGGAGCATCAGCACGAACTCACATGAAGGCTAAGCCAGAAGATTTACCACTTGATTTATTCAGTCATGTTCCCAAATAACTGAAAGCTCATAAAATCCTAAGATACATATCTCTTTTTATGGAAAACTCTCAAACATACAAGAAGAAGAGAGGGTATTTGGCATAGTTGTTGGGGTTTTGTTTGTTTGGTTGTTGTTGTTGTTTTTAATTTTGAAATGCATTTATGTTTTCTTAGACTTGTAAGACAAATGCTGATGAATAGAAAAAAAAAAGTGGGTTTAACCTCCCTCATAATTTTTCACTTTGCCATACTGTATCTATTTTTTTTGTTGTTTTTTTAAACATACTGGTATTTTACACAGTGGACCACACAGAATATCAGCAGGAAGTGCTCCCTTGACTGATGCATGTCTTTACAGGAAGAATCTGATGTTCAATTCAACTATTTCCCCCACCACACCCCTCCATTCCATTTAGTGATTTGGAACATTTAAGTCTTGATTGGACTGAACCCTGTGGAAAAAGCACTTTTTTTTTTTTGCTTCCTTTGTTTTATTTCAGCATGTAACAAACACTAACTCCATAGAAAGCTTCTTAAAAATAAACTAGATATGCCAATACTGACCCTGTTTTCCTAAGTTTAGGAGTGTTGACATTCAGAATTTAAATTTGCTGTAAGATTAAGTACCAACCTTTCTGAAATTGGAGAATCACACTTGCATCAACAGAATTCAGGTAAAGGCATAAGTTCAAAACCTGGAGACAGTTTCCTCTCTCTATTTCTTCCCAAACTGAAGAAATTTCAAAAATGGTAAGTCTTGGTTTACTTTTATCTACATAAAGATTAATTAGCAGTGTGCAGATTCCTGTCTCATTTAAAGTCATGACAAAGCATTGAGTTCTTAATCTAAACAAATCACAACAGAAATTTTTAAACATTTTCTCTTTACCTCTTAATAAAATTATGCTGTAAGCTTCTGACTTTTTTCCATTATTATGATCTCTGTACACTTGCAATGATTAACAATTTAAGCAAATGTTTGTCATGTCTCAATCCAGTAATGTTTGCAAAGTGCTGCTGCTCCAATAGATGGACAAACAACAGTTTAATTGCAAAAATTACCAGAATGACATGTCAAACATATATTTCATGGAAAGCAAATGATTAGAACATCAGCTTTAGTAATAAAACCATATTGTTTGTTTAGTCCATTAACATCTTTTTAGTCAGCAGAATAAAAATGGATATCATTAAAGCAGTAAAAAGCAGGAGGGTCTTACCTACATAATAGCATTGCCTTAGCCTTGGTCAGCAAACAAATGTTCCTTCATAGACAGCCCGAGGTGGGGGCACTGCCAGGACAGCACAGTATTCAGTTCTAAAGCTGGCTGAGTATTTGTGCAATACTTCTGTTGAACTGATAAAGACACAAATTCATATCCTACATGTCTGAAAGCTGCAAGCTTTTAGGATAAGGGTGCTTGATTCTTGGATCACCATGCCTGCAATGTTCCACAGGTTTTAAAAATATTTAATACCACTTTTGTCTTTTTTATTTTATTACGGATTGATAACTGTGAAATAATTTAATGCCTTTTTAAGGCCTTCTATTGCCTTGAGCCTTGAATTGTGATTATCTCAGGGAGACAGGATTTCCTATAGTCATATCAGAGGAATAACAAATTTTGCTGGACACTGTTTGAATGGTTTCTCTCTTCAAGGGACAAGCTTTTGAACAGCCAAAAGCCTCCTACACTTTTTCTTTGTTTTCCTCAAACATAAGAGTTTCACTTTTCTTGAGATGCATGAGAGTTACATTAAGTAATATTCTTGCCTCTATACAAGCTTGAAATTATTTTCCATTGGTGTGGGACACACCATAAGCAGATTGGAACTTGGAATTACTGGGACTATATAGAAAAACAACAGATTTTATTAGATTTTGTCATCAACTGCTTATGTGTTACTTTCTCTGCCAAATATGCCCCAAACAATTCCAACTATAAATAGGTTTCTTGAAGTGTTATTTTGAAATTCTGTAGAAACTATTGTATTACTGCTTTGTTAAGCAAACCTGCATTGCTGGATACTTTCTATACCTTTTCCTGATGTTTATAACAAGACAAGGTGGCTGAGAATAGTTTCTTTCATTGTATTGTACAGAGTTGAACATAAGAAATGGAGAACATATTTACTCATCAAAATACCTTTGTAATTTTCAAATTAATTATTTTGGAATCATAGTTTTTGTCGTAGCCTACTTTGAAAGAAATCACTTGCTTCATAGCTGCTTTCTTGCTCTGTATGTTTCTTAATTCTTTACTCCCAGAACAGTTTCAAGTCTGCTTTTGCATAGCACAATAAAAGCTACAAGAAACAAAAGACATCCTCTTACACTTTTATTATCACCCATCACCCCTGCATATGTAAGTATGGGCATTTCTGTGTATATGGTTAGAAAATACTGAACAATCCGAAATATCTTAACGAATTTGTAGCTGCATTTTCCTTTCCTTTCCAATAAAAATTATCATAATAATATACAGTACCAATGGCTGGATCTGACACAGTCATTTGTCAGTAATTTACCCGTGGCCACTGATGATTAAAAAGTGATGATTTTGCTGTCTCATAACTGTGAGAGACAAACGCTGGTCCATTTTGACATTCCATTAGTGGCTAGATTTTGTGGTTACATACAACCTGAATACCTCTTTGCCTGTGGCTGGGGCCATGGTCAGAAACAAAATGGCAATTTTCTGTGCTCAAAGCTGCTATATAATGTAAGTCACTGTTATGGAACATAACTACCTGCTTTGGGGGGTAAACTAAACTATGCCTTTCTCATCCTTAATTTCTCGAGAAGTATGCAATGTGTCCATCTAAAAAGAAGCCCTAATCTACCCTTCTTTAAGTGGTCACATTCATTTGAATGGAGTAAGATTGGATGGTAAACGTTAAAAAAAAAATTTTTGTGTTGGTGAAAAATAAAGTAAATTAACCATAAATCTGTATTTACCTACAAAAATGGTTAATATTCTGTATGTTGCAAAGGACATTTGCTGAATTGTTTTTGGCTGTAAACATTGATTGCCCTGTAGGAAAAGGCAAGAACTTTCCAGCGCCCATTAATCTAACATTTGCAGTCTAATGTTATTAACACAAATAAATTGCAGACAGTTGTCCAGGAAGGCAGAGTGAGGGAGTGCTGAATTTAATAAAGCCTCCCAATACTTTACTGCTGTGTGCTGTGTTGCATTTTTGCATGAATGCATCTGGTGTTGAAGAAATCTAGTAGTGTAATACCATTTCAGAGTAAAGATCTGATAAACAGAGTAAAAAGATCCCTTTATGCTCAAGGCTCTAACACTGCTGAGTACCTATTCAGTGGACAAAGAATTTCAGAATCAATGTGGAACCCTAGTTTTTCTCTCTATCTCCTATCTCCATTTATACCTATTTCTATGATCTGCTGCAAAGTCAATATTACCTTTCTAATATGTTAATATACTTCTGGTTAGGCACAGTTTTTCTTTGCAACAGCAGCCAAGAAGCCTAGGTATTTACATGTATTCAAGAAATACTGTAGAGAAAATTTTCCAGTATAAAACTGGAGGGAGCACCATGGGTGATTCAAAAGTACATGTTGCAACACATCGTTGTGTTCTTTGGCTGAAGTTTGGTTGCCTCAAATCTCATGCAGTGCCCTTGAAGCTATAGTTATATTATATCTTGAACGTGAAAACCAAAATTCTGGTACTTTACCAGGACAGAATGTAAAGTGTGAACACAAATGTTTGCATAGACGGAAAAAGACTGTGGAAAGATTAACTGTGCTGAACCCCACACGCAAGGAGGTTATTTCTAGATGAACAGTCACAAATTTATGATTCAGGATAATAACTATACCGAAAGGTCTTTTGCAGGTCTTACTTCTGCTGTTATCTATATCCAGTTCATACTGCGACTTTATAAATCAGTATTTCTTCATCTGTCAGAACCAGACAACATTATTAGGGTCATTATTAGTCATTTGCTGAATGTGGAAAAGGAAACAAATTTCATTAATCCATTTTTTTCTGAGCCACTGACCAAAGAGCTTCAATGTCAATAGACGGAAACATGTAATGCTACTTTTTAGAAGACCTTTTCAGAGGAAAATCCATAATGAACTAATGAAGGAAGTATTCAGCAAGGCTAATAATTCAAAACATGTTTTCAGTAACTACAGGAGAATTTTGGAATTTCCCCATATTTAACTCAGCAACAGAGAGAGAGAAAATGTTTCTCAGTAGAAAGACCTTTTCGTAATTAGATCAATAAGGACAAAATGTTGATTATAGTCAGACTTCATTTAAAGTGAGGTTTATTTCCTTCTGTGGGTAATCACTTAAGAAATGTGATGGCAAAACAGACATGACACAAAAATTTAGAAGGCAAGACAAAGTGAAGGACAGTTTCTGGTGAATTAATCATATCATGTCTAAACCTGTTTTTAAAACACTGCTCAATAGTAGGTCAAATGCCAAATCTCCTGGTGGTGTTTTACCAGCCACCTGGATCTCCTCTGGTAGGAGCCACTTTAAACTACATTAAATCTCACACTAAGTCTTGCTGCAACCTTCTGCATGATAATTTACATCACCTAGTTTGTTTATTGCATGTGCAGAAGTTGTGTGACTGTCTTTCATGCCCTTTGGTTAGTGAATGGCAACCAGATTGTCAGCTAGCAACCTCATCAGTTTTCATGTGGCTTGTGAAGAAAACCTTCACCTTAAAATCCTGAGTATTATCTTGCTTTCTAGGTATTTTTAAATTTTGAGGTGAATTTTAAACTAATAATTAATCTAACAAATCAAACATATTAATTAATGAGGTGAGTAGTCAGTTTCATAGCCTTACTCTCAGAAACAGAGAAAGCAGGCTTCACTAGGCTGCTTTAATTTGCTCTGCCATAAAGAGTCCAGGGCTTTACTGACATATTGTAAATATCTAGGAGAATTAGAAGCAGTGGTACAAAGTACACAAAACAATGACTTCCAGTGAGGTGGAAGATAAACATGATTTGGAAAGTCAATTACTCCGGTGATCCTGGGGCTTCAACTTATCTCTGCTGCAGTCTTTGATATTTACAGTAGTAAAATTAAAGTTACCATTCCAAAAAGATTTCAACAGCTATTTTCTTAGTTATTTTGCACAAATAATTCTATTTATCACATTGGCACTTGATTACTCCCCAGATTAACTGTGCTGATGTAAAAGTACTGAAAACACTCCCTTACATTGGCACAGAGGCACACAAATATTTCAGTGACATGTCTTCAGGAAAGGCTGAGTTGCCTTATTGGGTGTGACACTTCATTGAAATATCTCAGCTGGAGCAAATATAAATGGAGGCATCAAAATCATGGTGATTTTACAAAAATGTAGACTACATATAAGGCAATGTAGACAAAGTCACCAGGTTTTTACATGGACTTTATTCCATTCCTACTCAAGCAGAAATAACATTGAAGTGGGAAATATTATACTATTTGTATTCAAAAGAAAACTCCCTTTGAAGCCAGTGAATTCAATGTCCTTGATATAGCCTGTGGTCTTGAGGTCTAAGATTTTAATCTGTGCATAAAACAGTTTAAAAAAACGACTCTGTAGGATATTTAAAACTGATTTTAAAAAATCTGTGATTAAATGCAAGACATTCTTTTTACCAAAGACAACAGGAAAGATACATTGACAGTACAATGCTGGTATTATAGGAGCAAGGATTTTTCCTCAGGTTAAATTTTATCAGTCAATTTGTCAAAAGATAAAGCTTTTTAAGACGCTTTTAAGAACCTTTTAGAGCAGTTTGTGCTGTAATGATGAGATCTGAAACATATACATTCCTTACATTTTGTGAATATTTAAGTAGTTCCCACGTGTTCATATCAGATTATTAATTTTCTTCTATCTATTGAAATGAGTCATGGTGGACTAGAAAAGAAATACAAAATCTCTTAGAAAATCCTATGAGAATCTACCACTGTCATTCCAATTTATTGAGAAAAAATTATGAATGGTGGTTGTGTAGCAAGTAAAGCAACGAAAGGTGAATCTATTTGCACAGGACTGGTACTTGCAAACACTTTAGGTTCCTGTGTAAATTAGGGGAAGGAAAATTTAAACCACAACTTAAATCGTTTTTCAGAACAAAAACTATCTGACTTTTTCAGCCTGAATAAATTATTTTTAGTAAATACTTAACAGCATTGTCTAGAAAAGACAAAATTAAATTTTAAAAAAATTAACATTTAAAAAATTAACAAATAAAATTAATAAACTGTCTCTAATAGTGTGAACAATTTTTGAGGGGTGAAATAAACCCATAAATCTGAGTAGCCTCTTTCTTAAATATGGCAATTATTCTGAAAAAAATTGCATTTTTTCATGTTTGAAAATTTTAATCTCATTGATTCAATTAATATTAGCAATTATAACATCAGTAACATTAAAAATTTTCACTACTAGTAGATAAGAAGAGATTTGGGCTAGATTCTTCTTGTCCCTAGCTTGTAATACTTTTCCCCATTTCCAATGAAAGACAAAATATATGGGGGGAAAAAAAAAATCTTAGTTCCAGTTGAATACAATTTCCATCAATTGCTTGAAATTTCACCATAGAATGAAATTATACAGAAGGGATATAATTAATAAATAAATTTTGTACTGGTGCTTTATACGTCATATTGGCACTGTCTTATGAATAATGAAGCTACAGCTAAGAAGAATTTGTGTACAACTAAAACCTTTTAAATGAAAAAAGTTATTATTAAGAAAAACATACTCAGCATGAAAGAGTTCTGTCAGGGAGGTTTCAGGACCGTGTAGATAAAACAATAAGGAAATTGTTCCATCAAGTGCTAACCTATCAAAGTTTGGAATACATCAGAGGCACAGGGGTGCAGCTCCTGTTCTGAGAAAGTCCTTGATGTGCTAGAAATCTGTCTTTACTATGTGTATAAGATTAATTACACCAAGGCAAACTTATCTCCACTCGATGTGACTTTGGAGATAGCTTTCAGTAAACAGTTTCTTCTGATCATTTGAACATTCATATTGAAGATAAGGAAATCAATAAAAATCTGCCTAAATCTTGAAATGATGAAAATTTAAATGAGCTCAATATTCTCATGTACAAAGTGTCTTTAGAAATATTACTATAAATACATAATTTTTTAAGATTTATAAAAAAATCACGAATTGTTTAATGGAAAATTGAATAAAGTTCTTCTTTGACGAAGGGAATTTTTTTTACAATTGCAGTAGTTACTTGTGGCCAGATTCTACTTCCAGTGTCATGAATGACTACTATAAATCTTAAGTGGGAAAAAAATTTTAGCTTCATGAAGTGCAGTTTCTTCTTCCACAAAGAATGGAACCCGCAGAAGAATAAAAAGTTTTAAAAAGAAGTAGATGTGAAGGGAAATTCTATCTGATGCCTTAAAAAGCAGATGGGGAGAACAACTCTATCTCAGTAGTTTGAAAGACTTGTTTTGTACTAAGCATATTGAACCAAAGTAGGAAGTAAGGTAGAAAAGTGTAATTAATTAAATTTTAACAGAACCTGGAAAAGCAAACTAATGTGAAGACAAAAGACTGAAATAGAATAATAGATAAAGTGGGATAGGATAATCAGGGAATAGAATGGAATATTTTAATGCATTGTCATATTGCAAAGGTTACATTCAAATTAGTTTCCCAAAATACTCGATAATGGAATATATATTCATGAACAAGTTATTCACATTGTACACTGAACATAATACATCTAATTAATAACTTAGACTTTTAATACTGTGAAATTTAAATTTTCAAATGCTTGCATATTTATGATGTCAGAGAATAATTACAGATCTTTGATCTATTTTACACTGTACATGAAAGCACTGTACTTGCTGACAAGAACACCCTTTTTATCACTACAGAGAACATCCTCCAAGTCACTCCAATAATCCAGCTTTTAACATTGTTCATAAAAATCAGAACACAAATTAATCTTAATTGTGCCAACGATTCAATTTTGTTAAGAATAAGATTAGCTAAGTAGTTGATTAGAATAACGTTTTGCAGATTTATAACAATATTAACACTGGGGCTGCAGAACTTATGTACTTACAAAAATGGAATTTAAGGTAGCCACTAGTTCTCGAGGTACTGATCCTTGTGATAATCTTCATCTAGGCTATGATATAATTCAGTGTATTCAGTGTTCAGAATCCATAACAGCACTTGCTTTTGAAAGATGATTTAAAAAAAAGGTGTTAGCTTGGCTGTGAAGAAAAACAAAATGTTAGACCAGTCTTATGGACTGCCTTTCATTAGAAACTCTCTTTGCCTACCTACAGCAAAGTCAAATAAATGCATGAATTCAAACAGAAGTGTAAAGAAAAACTAATAGAAAATCGAACTTTGAAAAATAATCTCATAAAAAAAAACCCACTGGCTGGATAAATGGAAATATTTGGAAGTAAATGTCACATTTCCAATGAGGTTTTTGTGTTCTTGTCATTCAAACAGTATTGCAAAGGTCAGTTTATTGAAATTTCATGCCTGAAAAATTTACCTGCATTTTTTCTTCCTACATTTTAGAAATGGTTTTTCCAGTGACCATCATTATCTTAAGCAGTACAGTGAATCAAACTAACTGGAACTGTGTTTTGTACTATTGCAAAATACAATGAATATGAAATAAGTATTTACAACTGATACAAAATTCAAGCCTTTTGAGCAAATGTGCTAAAAGACATCAGTACTTATGGACAGAACAGAGTGTTCACATCAAACATATTCTCCTTCTGAAGAGATATATATCAATAAATAAGTCCAAGACTACAGCGACAGTGCTTAAACCTTAATCCAGAACTTGAACTCGTATAGAGGGCATAATCTTAATTCTGTTCCTTTTTCAGGGTGAGGTTCAGCAACCTTGCTCCCTCTATGCCTACTTTAACTGTACAGTAGAAAAGTGGGAACAACATGCATCTCAGACAGTAAAATGCTCTTAATGATAAAAATACACTTTTAATCTCTTCTAGAGATGTAGATTAAAAAAAAAAAATTAACAAAAAATCTTAAAGATTATGGAGAAATCCTTCATTTGCTGAACAGTGACTTTCATCCTGAGAAAAAAAAATTAGATAATTGCAACATACAACTCAGCCAGGATGAACAGCAGAGTGAATATTCACTGAGCATTGTCTTATTTGGGTGATGTTGTAGGCTAGACATTGAACTGGAGAACGGTGTGTTGAAATGTGGTGCTTGCTGCAAGACATTTATTTGTGCAGAGTAGGGCTTTCATAAGCCTAATAACCTTGTAGTTTCTAGCAGATGCCAGGCACCTCCCCTGGAGGAGCACCAAAGAATGGGTCACCAACATGGTCCCGAAGAGGCTGACTAAATAACTCTAATGGAAGCTGAATGCTCGCTGCCTGCAACAGCAGTGTTAAAGGAGAGGAGGAAATTACCTCAAATATTATAATACCTTGCCTTACTTTGGAGCAAAGGGGCCATTTGTATCACTTCTGATGATAGATACCTGCCTTCTGCAGGAGTCATTTTGACAGACTCTGGAGAGAGCCACAGTTATTCATCTTCAGCAATGCCACCTGTCTCAATTTTGTATTTTTTTTTCTCAAAGAAACCACCTTTTTCGTAGAAAGAGGCAAGGGCAAACATTTCAGTGTTACCATGCTTTTTAAAAAGGAGTGATGGACCTAAGCCCTTCTCATTCCTACAAAAACCACGAAGATCAGTCTGAGAAAGCCTGAATATATCTCAGTTCTCTGAAATGAGTTTAGCTTGCAAGTTACATGTATGTAGAGTGCTCAGCCCTTGTCAGAGAGGGTCTCCTCGTCAGAGAGTTTTATGCCTGTCACAACATGGTTTCATTTTTTGGGATCATCTGGTGCTCCCACAGCAAAAGTTAAGTATCTGCCAAAGCACAGTAGCATTCACTAGGGAAGGAGATGGTTCTCTAAAAGTCAAGAAAGAGCAAACCATGTCTCTGAATTCCGTATCTGAAGTCTCCACTTTCTGTTTTGCAGTAATGCACTCCTATACCAGGAGTAATTTTTATTACATTTCAAAATGTAGTTTCATTCACTATCTCAAGCTCCACAAGCTTCCCAAGGATACCATTTTCAGCAGTCTTAGGGTTCACTATACTCTGTCTGCCTTCATACTGGCTTGTACCATCTACTTGTATGACTAGAAGAAAAGGGGTTGAAACTCTTTCTGCATAGCTACATCTGCCTTTGATGCAGAGGCTTTTTTACATTATTGCTGGATTAAGAAAGGACTCTTTTAAAAAAAGGAAATGTTTAAATAGGTAGAAAAGGAAAGGATATGAATCCCAAACTTCTAGGTTTTATTGTTACCAGAAAGAATATTCCAATGTTCAATCATATAGTTTAGACATTACTGTAAAAACATATACATATATATATATGTATGTATAATATTATATATGTATATATAAATATAAATCAAGTATATAGCTAGCTACAGATATTATATAGATGTAAAAATACAAATTATGAAGTTTATATAGACAATATTTCTGGGAAGGGTTAGGAAGAAAGTTACTGAACAAAACCTAAAAAATATTTAGAGGTTTATGACTGAGAATGGTCTTTGGTCTTGATCAACTCCAAAAAAAGAAACTGATAAAAAAGATGTATCAGCTCCTAGAAAGTCAGAAGAGTTAGACAGATGGAATTTTTTTATGCAACAGAGGTGGCTGGTAGAAGTGATTCAGTAGATTATTGATAGTGGAATTGTTTTCCTTGTGCACTGCAGGGAGTCATGCCTATGTTTACAGAGCAGAAAGGAGCTGTTTAACATTTACTGCACATTCTTCTGTGGTGTTGATGAGCATGCTGAGCTGGAAATGCAACAAATTCTTCCTTTTGGAACTAATTATAGCAACTACTTCTCCCCTACTCTTTTTCTTCTTCTGTCCTTGCTCCCTTTCTTCCTTTAACACTTTCAGTTCATCTCTGTAAAAACCGACTGAAAGAATCCATAACCAGCTATTTCAGAAGAAATTGTGGTACCATGCCAGAAAAAAGGAGCTTTTTATACGAACATATGGGAATCAGAAATTAATTCTGCCAACATAAGAAAATCCCGGTACTTCTGCTGTGGTAGAAATGTGATGTCTCAGGAACAACATCAAGAAACAACATCTATAACTCATTGCTGTGAGCTCTTTGAAAGCAGCCTCACAGCTTCCCTCCACTGATCTGCTGCTGTTGTTGTTGGTTTTTTAATTATCATTATTATTTTATCATTGAGTACTGCCTGGTTCTTATCCAAATAGAAGAATACGTGTGAAGCTCTAAACATTGGACAAGGCTCTATAACATTCAAATGCAAAAATGAACTGCAAAAAGTATTCTACTTCTTGAAAAGGGGTGAGCTTTACTGTAATTTATACCTAGAGCTAGAAGGAATCAGATATATCTGTTCATTATTAACACGTATATTCATAGCCCCCTCAAAAAATCACATAAGTTTGTACACAGTGAAATCCGTTCTTACAGACAATGAGGGTTAATTTCTGAACCGAAAGCCAATGGAAAAAAACCCTATAATCTGCCTTATACCTACTCTAAGCAGAAAAAGAGTTTGAATTGCTCCATCACTCACTTTTGAATATAGATTCATGTTTCATTAAAACAAAATAAAGAAGGGGAAGGG
>VZTH01003780.1:33516-44887 GCA_013397815.1 Aleadryas rufinucha | reverse complement strand
AAAAAAAGAACCCCCCCCCCCCCCCCCAATCTAAAACACATCAATGGAGATTAGGATTTTATTTAATCATTATTAACTATTTATTATAAACATTTTTATAAAAGTAACTGACAGACAATCAGGTCTCCATCTCTCATCAATATTTTAACTGAACTAAAGCTCTGTACAGAATGTGCTTTCACAAATCAAAAAACTACATCTAAAAGCAAACTAAGAGATGAAGAACAGGTTCATTCATTTCTTCCTGTGCAGGAAGAAAGAAGATTCAAATTAATAGCATTAAAATCTCTTTCTGTGGTCATTCTGAAGCTGAAAAGAAATTACACGTTCCAGATATTCGCTCTGCGTTTCCATCTTCAAAGAAATTTTGAGGTATGTCGAAGAGTTTTGTGGGAAGATAATAAGCCTCAAGAACTAAAAGATACAGTATAGTAAAACATACAGGATTATTCTTTTCCTCATAAGAGGACTGAACACAGATCACATCTTGAAAAGAGTCTTAAGACTATCAGTGACCTGGGGAAGTGATCTGTTGCTTACAAATGTGAAATATCTGTACATGAGTCTATCCACACATATATATATACACACACATAAATGTGTATGTATTTGTGTATGTGTATATATCAGTACATATGAGATATACATATGTTGGCACATTTGAGACTAATATGATGGGAGTGCTAAGACTGAAAAATCAGAAAATTTGAAACTAAAATTATTAAATTAATTAATTAACCCTTTATACTAATGTTTAACTAACACAGAGAATATATTACAGAGCTCATGTGTGGCTAGCCCTGATATGTATCGTCATGGAAGGTACTTGGTCACCACTACATTCATACCATTATGGTAAGTACATATTTTAAAGGAAATGGGTATTTTTATATTTTGATTGTAAATGAATATTAACTATATCCAGGTTTATACAATTCTAATTAAGAGGTGTCAGAGGCTTCTGCAAAGGCAACAAATGGAGAGACAAATGAACATTTATTTTACACAATATTGTTCTTTTTTCTCAGAAAAGTAAAACAAAGACTTTCCTATTTCACTACAAGAAGGATCAGATACAGTAGATATGAAAACTTACACATTTATTTGAGTCAACTTTTATTTCTAATTTTAATAAATTTGCCATTCATGTGATACAAATCTCTGGCCATTACTTACATAACATCATGAAAAGTGTTCATGTTATAGATTCCCAGGATATGGAAACTTTGTCAAAATAAAACCACAAAAGAATGAAAATAACAGCCCAAAAGTCACAGAAATCAGGCAAAGTATAGATGAAAGAAGCAAAACCCCCAGGCAAACAAACCATAGATGCAAATATTACTGCCTGGTTTAATACACTCGTGGAAATGTTGTGATGTCTCTGAAGGCCAAGACACTGGGAGGTTTGTGTGTGATCTGAATTCCACAGAACTACATCAAGTTCAACAGAAGAGGGCTCCTAACAGGCAGGTCTAGATGAATATTCCTGCTCTTTAGGTTCAACTCTAAAGGTTACATTTGCTTCATCTTCCTGATCTATGTAAATAAGTTAAATTTGCTCCATTTTCAGCCTGCATTTCTGTAGCAATTCCAAAGTCAAAGAAAACCAAGTTTAACTAATGACTTAATTTTTGGATGAACATTTAGGTCACTAAAAATCTATGCTATGCTAAAGTTATGTGTAAATCTTAATTATTTCAACTAATTTGCTGGCTACTATAAATTATGGTGTTGGTTGTTTTATTCTAAACATTTAACCTGATACACACATTTTAAGACATCATATCCTCTACTGAAAAAAAAAAAAACCTAAACCAAACATTTCTCCCCCTTCCCCACCCTGCAAAAAACCTAAAAAACAAAAAACAAAAACACTTTCAAAAAAGAGAAAAAAAAAAAGGCAAAAAAAAGGCATCAGAAATAGGGAATAGGCTGTGAGATCTTTGGTAATTTCACGTGAAGAAAGACAAAGCTTCAGTTCCCCAAACTGGTAGATAACAGTTTGGCAAACATAACAGTCACATTTAGTCTCTTCTTTAGAGCTGTGCTTCTTTATGTGAATAAAGAAATACAAACTGGATTAGCCAAGTTTTTTATACCCTACATGAGGGAAAGTTATTTAATTCTGGGTTCAGTCTTATAGTAGCCAAATGCATGTTTAGTTTTATATACACATAAATGGCCAGCAAGATGAAACACTGAAAAAAGAGATTACTGATGAATTAGGCACAAAGCTGGAATATAGAAGAGAACCTGTGAGGGAAGTGTCCTGGGGTCATCAGATGGGTTTGCAGCCAAGATTCTCCTGTGTAATTCTTTTCTTATGCTCTTCAATTTTAACTGAAACTTTTCTATGTCTGAAATAATACATTTGTTGAAGAAAATCGAGTCTATACTAAGGGCTTTATAAAGGGCTTTAAATGTATTTTTTTTTCTGATGGAGAAAAATATGGGGTTTTAGCAAGTTTCTGATGACTTATAAATAGGAATAGGAATAACAAGATGTTGTAGAATTAAAATACTGATTTAAATCTAACCCTGGCTCCCAAGGTCCTCCAATATTTGGTGTCTCAAGCAAGATCAAATATGTATTCCCTCAAGCTAGGCAAGCATGGTATATATGAAGCACTATTTATTTTACTTCCAAATGAACAAAATAAAAAGGGAGGGATATACCAAGATGCAATATAACAAAGATGGCACAGGATTGTTGGAGAATCTGGGAAAATTTGCTAGCTATTTTGGCACATAGGAACTTTCAGTATGCAGTCCAGGTCATCTTTGTGTCAGCCCCGGCATCAAAAAGAAAAGGTAAATATCATTTCATACCCAGTTTTAAAATAAATTCTACAAAGCAATTAATTCATCAGATGATCTTTTCACTAGCAGGTGACAGCAAGCCTATGTTGCTGTGCATGGAGAATGGAGCCGGGAACTGGAAATGCAGCAGTCAGGCAGTGCAGCAACTTCACCACTGTGACACCATTAGAGAGTACAAAAGCAAGAAGAGAAGATGCTTGGTGGCAGTGACCAGGGTCAGCCAACAGCCCTGTGAATGTCAGCCACGTCCTTACTGACAATTCAGGTCTGACACATGGCCAGGAAACCAAGTCAATGAGGCCAGGTCAGGGACAGTGGGGTGCAATGCCAGGTATAGGCAGAGATGTCACAAAACTCTCACATGGACATAGGTCAAGGGCCTGAGCTTAAAAAAGCTTTCAAGAAAAGAGGAAAGAGACCATAGGTAAGACTCCCTCGAAATTCTCATAGCTTATATTTTCACAGCAGTTTGATCCCATGTTATATAGGTGAACAAAATCAGAGCTGACTTTGAACATGGCCATACTCCTAGGAGTTGGGGAAAGAGGCTGCAGAGCCTCTTAGTTCCCTCAGCATCATGGTGCCCACTACAGTCAATTTTTTTTTTCCCAGCAAACAGCAGTTTAAATACTGTGAGAATTTAAATCCTTGGCCTTTGGAGAGAACAGAACATTTCACAGAATATTGCCTAAAGTTTTCCTATATTTGGCTCAGGTTAATAGTGCACAGCCTTTTCTGTTTTGGCAGGTACTGAGACTGGAGGGTATAAAAAAATTATAAAAATAACAACTAGCCTTACACACAAAAGAAAAAAAAAATAAAAAAGTGAGGGGTTTTGTACAGTTTTGAAGGATTCCACTTTAGCTTGCTTTGCAGATATGAAGAATTGGGAAATAGAAGTATATATAGGAGTCCCAGTTATCTAACTAATTTTTCATCTTTCAGCCAGAAGGCATTCTTCCATTTTTCTCATTAAAATTTTCAGGGTACCGTAATACATTCAAACTGTTTCAATGAAAGTTGATTATAGCTTCTTGTTTAAGTGTTCTACCAAATTGTGATTATAATACAAATTCTTCACTGTGTTTTTTACATTGAAGAATATTTTACTGTACAGATGGGGAGATGTTAAAGTGTGGTACAGAAAATCTCATTATTTCCATATTCCTTTACCACTTTAACTAAGGATCTTCCTTAAGCTGAAGTTTAGGAAGGAATGATTTTTAAGCTTTGGGACCTGAGAAGTGGACAACAAATTTCTACATCACGTAGAGAAATGTTTCCTCAAAAGGCTACTGGTTCATGGTGAGTATGACTGCCGTAAGATGTGAGACTCCTTTTCATCTCAGAGAGGTTTTTTCTTTCTGCTAGGTGGATTTGGATACTATGAAGTGTTTTCCCTCCTTAGTACAGAATTCTTCTATGTCACTTGTACTGTAAAATCTGTGGATCATACCACACAGCTTTCTATCCTCAGGTTGTTGAGTTTGAACACTACCATCAAGCATTTCAAATCTTCATATTGTAAAGTTCATTTGCAAAACGTATTTGATCTATTTGGATAAGAAGTGATGCTCTAGTGTTTCTTCCCCTCCACAGTAATCTGCAGAGAGGTTTATTGAATTCTTTTAAAAACAGAAGGCAATAAATATAGCCAAAGTATTTTAAAGTAATAAATTTTTTAAAATTAATGTCTGTTGCACTGTTTCTAAGCATTGGTTCAATTGCTGTGAAATTGTGACTTCTGGTTGTAGTTAATGATATGGAAAAAAATATGTGATGAGGTCTAAAGTCAGATCACTACCAGGTGCTACAAATTATGGAAAGATGAGTTACTTGCTTTGAACCATATATTGCTAAATAATACCCAGCCTGCTTGAAATCTATTCCTAACAGCCTCATTTTAACTTGTGACACATAACAGCATAAGGAATAAAGCCATTTAACTCAGCATATTTGAATTAATACTAATCAAAATAATGAAACAAACACCTTTTTTTTTCCATGTTAGAAAACCCCAATATAGTAAACATAGGTCAAAATATAATTAGGGTGATATGGAGAGCTATATTTGTTCCACTTATTTTTCCAAGACTAGCTCCTTTCCAGGGGTGTGAAAGCTGTTTTGATAGAAAATCAGGTCCACAATACATTTCTACAGAGTAAATCCAGACTCATACTGTTCTATTCATGAAGAAAAGACAACAAAACCACCTCTGATTTTCTACTCCTGTAATCACATCTGTAAAAGCAGATTAGGAACATTTTGCTTTTGCAAATTAAATGCAAATGTGCTAGCTGTAGAAGAAACAATGCACTAGAGAATCAGACCTATTGTCCACAGAAGAGATCTTCAGGTAATGCTCAACATCACAGAATGCCATCAAGGAAGGAAGTTTACAAACTGCTAGGGACTTTTTCCTCCATTTAAAACAACCTAAACACATAATTTGTGATAAAACTTCTTACATATAGAATTAATTTTCATTCTTTGGCAGGCTGCTGACCATTTAGGACATCATTAGAAGTAGGCATAGTAATTTGGCTATTCCAGTTGAATCTCTCCCTGCTAAGTTAAATCCCCCCAATTACCATAATCAATTTAGAGCAACTCTCTTGAATCTTAAAATGATATAGCCTTATGCTTATTTTTATGTTGATTGATATAGCTAGAAGCTTGAAGACTACATAAAAATTTCTGATAGTGCATTTGTGAGCTTCTCATGTTCTGAGTTCCTGGGAACACAAGATGCTTTTCCAGAGCTCCTCTGACACCGTTTTCAGTACAAAACATAGGTGTTCCAATTTCAGCTAAACTGCCTCTGATAAATTTACTTATCCTAGCTGTTTTCCTAGTTTTCACTGATCTACTAGATTCGCAGTGAAAGACTCACCATGTTTGCAAGCTTGGGATTGATGATGTGGGTGAGATCAACACTGTGTTAATCACCACCAAGGAAAATGACACTTAGGAGCCTCCTGCATTGTCTCCTGCCCCTGGTCCAGGACCTCTTTTCCTTCCCTCTGGAGCTCTCAGTCCCTGTCCCAGCAATACCTTAACAGGACAATCCTGGACCAATCCTCGGCTCATCTCCATCCCCATGGAAATGCCCAATTTCCCCAGCTGGCTCCTGGACTGTTCTGTGTCCTGGCTGGGAGCAGGCAGAGCTGAGACTCTCAGCCAGTGTCCATCCCAATGGCTTTGGCTTTTGGCAGTGGGATTGGGCATGGAGCCCTATCCTGACACCCTGTGAGGAGGTCCCTTTGCCCCAGGCACCTGGCCCATGAGAGACACCAGCCCTCACAGTGCCCTGATACATGACAACAAGCTTTAGCTTTTACCCAATAATGTTCTGACCAGAGGCGAATGATATTTGAGTTCTTTATGCATATTCTCTTTAGTGACTAAAGGTGCATCATAGAGTTTATGTGACGATGTAATTAAGTGCTTGTAATGCACACCTTTTTCACGTACAGCATTTTTACACTGCTTTCAACAGGAAGCTAAACTAATCTGTTTGGATTTCAAGTATTTCATCGTGGGTTCTTTGACTGGGCTGTGCCTAACGTGTGTTAGGCAGAAATCCTCATGCAGGTCTTTCAAGGGATGTAAGGCTGACACCAAGGAATATCAAAAGAGTTGGTCTATTTTATTTTATCATTTAGAGACGTGGTGCTTTTCATGGGTTAGCCATGTTGCATCCTGAATTATTTCAGAATTGTAATCATAGAATATTCTGAGCTGGAAGGGACCCACAAGGATCATCAACTCCACCTCCTGGATCTGCACATGACAGCCCCAAAAATGACACTGTAAGTAAGTCAGATTTTTGACAATCAGTATCACTGGATTCAAAGGAGCTGGTTTTCTTGACTTTCCTTTTTTTCAGAACAAGTAATTAATTTTAAATACATACTTTAGGATTACTGACTCAGTCACACATGCACACACATATACATGAAGACAGTATCAATTAATCCTACCAGCCATGTCACAGTATAGATAGTATCCTACTATTAATTGTTACCCCAGACTTTTCTGATTAAAACTAGGTCAGGAGGAAGACTCACCTTTTGGGTTAAATTTCTTATGATCACATGTAGAAGGCACAGTCCTGCAGCATGACTCAGATGTGAATGCGCTACAAAGATACAGAGGAAACCAATTTTATCTTTAAGATTTGAATTTTCTTAAAGAAATTACCATTATGACATATTTTTCCCTCTATTTCCTCTCTCACTGCTTTCCTAAGTACTTCAAACCTGATTCTGTCCCAGTTCTGGACAACAAACCACAGGGATCCCTGAACCTGAGCAGAAACCTCATTTGGGCCAGAGCAGAGAAAGTATGCAGCCTAAATTTGAGATTCTGGGTTCTGTTGGAAATCCCGGCTGGAGTAATTATCATATGAACCTTTCCCTTAAAGATAACGACTTTTAAACTGAGATGGCTTTCTTACCTAGGCACTCCTCTGATGTGAAGTCTGCTTTAATTGACTGCAATGAGATAATTCCTAAACAGTTTAAGAGAAAAGAAACAAACCAACAAAATAAATCTTGCTGAAAATGTTATGATATGAGCATGAGTCCTTTCCTTACTGCAATTTTTCACTTTAATCTCATCTTAATAAAAACTGATACAACTTTCTTCTTTATAAAATTACATGGAAATGCAATTGGGAAAGACAGTAAAATTCCCAAACTGTAACTATTAAAGCTGATTAGTCATTTCATACCAACACCTATTAATTTCAAAGAAAAAATATTTCCAAATTGATTACACTGTTTTGAAATTGTTAGTCAGCATGCCTAGAGCCCTGTGGTTGTTATGACAGCCACTTTAAAGCTAAGGAAAGATTTATTTGCTATATGCTTGAAAAGGTCACAGAGAAAAGTACTTACACAAGGACAATGCACACAGTTTTATATAAACACAACAAGGTAGTAAGTTCAAATATTTGCCCAAATAGAAAGAACACTTGCCTGTCATCTTTAAAATGACTTTCCAATTAAAAGAGCATACCAAAACATTTCTGATTAATTTGAAAAGGCAATAATTCAGTTTTTCACATAGACCAGTGAGACTGGGCATGTTTCACTCGGATTGGTTTGTTAAATATTTTATAGATCGGTTTTCTGCCTCTATTGAACTGGAGTGTAATCACCACATAATATTTTCTTTACTGCCAAGGAACATGTCAAGAAGCTTTTCATATTTGATTATTTATTTCTAGAGTACATAATTTATTCATCTGCATCACTTCGTTACTGTACCTGTCTTCAAGAGCCATTTTGGTTGATACAATCTGACAGAACTATTATGATGAATCAACAATCCTGGGAAATTGAATAGAATGATCCTTAATGCTGGCTTGTAGAATGTACCACTTGTTTCTTGTTTTTCATAGAACAAAGCAAAACAAAAAAACCTCCAACCTCATACACACAAAAACCTCCCAGCTTTTCACTGGTTTAATTGCTGACAGTAATATGCAAAAGCTGTTTTTTACAAAAGGCATTTTAACATATTATGATTGTAGGTTCTGGCTGGAACGTAGTTGACTTTCGTCATAACTTTGGGTTTGCGAGTAAACCAGCGTTGATAACACACCAATGTTTTGGCTATGGCTGAGCAGTGCTTGATGAAAAGTCTTTTTCTCACTCTACTCAACCTTCTCCTTCAGCAATTAGGCTACGTGTGGGAAAGATTATGGGAGGGAATAGAGCTGAGACAACAACCTGAACTGACCTAAGGCATGTTCCGTACCATATGATGTCCTACCCAACCATAATAATCATCTTCCAGGACAGTTGTTGCTCAGAGTTTGGCTGGGTATTGATCTGCCATTAGACGTGGTAATTATTGTTGTATGTTTGGTTTTTCCCCCCCTCAGTCCTTCATTTATTGAACCTTTCTTTTCTTGGGTCATGACTGTTCTTGCTTTTGCTCTTGCTATTTTCTTCCCCAGTCCGGATGAAGATGAGGGTGGAAGTGAGGAGGCACCCATGCTAAGAATGTCAGTCTGAAAGATCTCTCTGAAGAAAATAATGCATAGTTTCTGGCAACTTTGCATGCACCAAGCATAATTTTTCTGTGCCTCTCCTTGTGTGATTGCAACATTTGTGCAAAACTAATGAAGCAGGATGATATAGAACCCTCATTCATATGCTGTTTATATTTTTTCTAATTGTACCAACACACTAATTCCAAAGTAAAGAGATATCCCTATATAAAGTTTCACACAACCATTTTCAATGTCTGTAGCTCACCAATTACTTTGAAGAATTTGCTTATTTTTAAGTGGTTTTCATCAATATGAAACTCTACTTTGCACTTAAGAACAGTTACCTATGAAAACCACATATTTCTGTTCATAAGCTGTGGGTGCAGAGGTATCAAATATATTTTTAACAGGATAAGAACACATTTCTCTACTAAAAGAAATCAAAATTACTTCTCTGGTTACACTTCTGATAATTTTTTACTTCNCACTAATTCCAAAGTAAAGAGATATCCCTATATAAAGTTTCACACAACCATTTTCAATGTCTGTAGCTCACCAATTACTTTGAAGAATTTGCTTATTTTTAAGTGGTTTTCATCAATATGAAACTCTACTTTGCACTTAAGAACAGTTACCTATGAAAACCACATATTTCTGTTCATAAGCTGTGGGTGCAGAGGTATCAAATATATTCTTTAACAGGATAAGAACACATTTCTCTACTAAAAGAAATCAAAATTACTTCTCTGGTTACACTTCTGATAATTTTTTACTTCAGTCATATAGGTTATATATATATATGATTATACAAAACTAATATTTTATTCTGTGTAAAACATTTTTAAAATTTTGATATTTGAATATGTTCACATAAACTTTTAAAGATTGACTTACTCTTCCTATGGTGTAGGTTTGAGGCTGCTCTCTGCCCATGATACAAGTTAGAGAAGAGCCATGTCCAGAATGGAAGACAGCATAAATTGTCATATTGGGGTATTTAACCCCTCCCATCCAGCTCTGTGACATAATGCAACAGGATGAGTGAAAACTCAGATATAGTTGCCTGAGTTTGACTCAGACTGGCTATTTCAGCTTACTGTTATTACATGAAAGCAACACATTAGGGAAATGATCCTCTGGCAGAGACTGATGTCCAATAGTTAATCAGAAACTATAGTGCCAACATTTGCAAAATGCCTGCGTGGACATATCATTGTAGAACACAACCTTCGAATGCCTACTGTAAGCTTGTAACTTGCTTGTAACTTGCCAAGAGACACAGGTGAAATCTTGTTTCCAGCAACATACATTTTGCATTTTTATTTTGTCATGGAATTCTTGATTTCCCCCATATTTTTAGCATTCAGTCCTCATACACATGCCTTAAGGTGTGCATTACCTTTTCCTGTGGCCAATAAAAAAACAAGGAAAAAAAGAAAAGAAAAGAAAAGAAAAGAAAAGAAAAGAAAAGAAAAGAAAAGAAAAGAAAAGAAAAGAAAAGAAAAGAAAAGAAAAGAAAAGAAAAGAAAAGAAAAGAAAAGAAAAGAAAAGAANCACCGCATTGTTCTGGGCTTTCGTCTCTGGAAACTTTCATGTGTGTGGTTGGAATAAACCTCACTCATGGAACTCTACATGGGAGTCCTTCCCGCCTCTTTGCTGTCGGTTTGTCGAAGAAGTTATCCGGTGTGTGTGTGAGTGCGTGAGTGTGTGTGGTAACCGTGTGCCGAAGCAGCTTCATTTCGGAGACACTCTCAGGAAGGTTGCAGCATCTCCCCATCCAGAAAACCCCATCCTGCTGCGACAGGGACTCACTGTAAATGTTATTGTGGTTTACCTAAGCACCCAACTCTTTGTTGAATAACTACTTGTCCTGTTAGGAAAGTTTGAACCTTTATCTGTTTTGCGGAAGGCAAACACTACCTTCCTCTTCAGAGAAAGAAAGATTTTGATCTCAGTGACCCAGATTGTATTGATAGCAACTGATACCCCCCACACATCCCCACCCCCCAAATACTCTGATCTAAGGAAAAGATGATATTTGAAATAAGGGAGTTTTTTGCAGGCTATTGGGAGTTTCTGCTACATGCAGATGGTGTTCATAGTATTGAAAAACAGTTGTTAGTTTGTGTTCAATTTCAAAGAAGAGATTTCTCTCAAAATACTTGTAAGGGATCCTTTCAAGAATTATTTGGTTTTCCCTGTCTGTTCATACGAAATCCATCCATCTTTTGTGAAGGTCTCATTTGATTTTTGAGAAGCTAACAAATTAATTCCATTTTCACCCTCTGTTGAGAACAGACATATATATATATATGCTTCATTAAGCTTGAAAACAAAAGTGACTCATTCATTTGTATCTTTTGAACAGGGTCTTGGCAGTTGGAAGTATATTACCAGTTTATCTGCTACCTTCCTGCACAGGGAAGGCACACCAATACTTGTAGCAATTAGCAAGTCAGGCATTGTTAGTACAGTCTGTAAAACCTTTGCTTTCATTGCAGTAGATAAAATATGATCATTCAGATGCCTCAAGCAAAAGAATA
>VZTH01003780.1:5308-32597 GCA_013397815.1 Aleadryas rufinucha | reverse complement strand
CACCGCATTGTTCTGGGCTTTCGTCTCTGGAAACTTTCATGTGTGTGGTTGGAATAAACCTCACTCATGGAACTCTACATGGGAGTCCTTCCCGCCTCTTTGCTGTCGGTTTGTCGAAGAAGTTATCCGGTGTGTGTGTGAGTGCGTGAGTGTGTGTGGTAACCGTGTGCCGAAGCAGCTTCATTTCGGAGACACTCTCAGGAAGGTTGCAGCATCTCCCCATCCAGAAAACCCCATACTGCTGCGACAGGGACTCACTGTAAATGTTATTGTGGTTTACCTAAGCACCCAACTCTTTGTTGAATAACTACTTGTCCTGTTAGGAAAGTTTGAACCTTTATCTGTTTTGTGGAAGGCAAACACTATCTTCCTCTTCAGAGAAAGAAAGATTTTGATCTCAGTGACCCAGATTGTATTGATAGCAACTGATACCCCCCACACATCCCCACCCCCCAAATACTCTGATCTAAGGAAAAGATGATATTTGAAATAAGGGAGTTTTTTGCAGGCTATTGGGAGTTTCTGCTACATGCAGATGGTGTTCATAGTATTGAAAAACAGTTGTTAGTTTGTGTTCAATTTCAAAGAAGAGATTTCTCTCAAAATACTTGTAAGGGATCCTTTCAAGAATTATTTGGTTTTCCCTGTCTGTTCATACGAAATCCATCCATCTTTTGTGAAGGTCTCATTTGATTTTTGAGAAGCTAACAAATTAATTCCATTTTCACCCTCTGTTGAGAACAGACATATATATATATATGCTTCATTAAGCTTGAAAACAAAAGTGACTCATTCATTTGTATCTTTTGAACAGGGTCTTGGCAGTTGGAAGTATATTACCAGTTTATCTGCTACCTTCCTGCACAGGGAAGGCACACCAATACTTGTAGCAATTAGCAAGTCAGGCATTGTTAGTACAGTCTGTAAAACCTTTGCTTTCATTGCAGTAGATAAAATATGATCATTCAGATGCCTCAAGCAAAAGAATAGTTTTGGTGTGTTCAGTACAATAAATAATGAAATTATGCAAACAACATTTTGATCATTAACAAGTGCAAATGTGACCAGATGTGTTTGGAACAGATTGTGAGTGCCAAAAATGGCAACAGCAAATAAGAAAAACAACATTTAATTTGAATTATCTACTCACTAACAAGGTTTTCCCTATCCAACACTATAATTCATGAAAATTCAGAATGTCAGGGGTACTCAAAGTACCTGGCAGACTATGGGGGCAGGCGGCCAGGAGCCCAGGAGCCTGGAGCCAAGATCTTCTCTGCTACCTGTAGAGAACCCAGGGAGCAGAAGAGAGACCAAGAAACCCCATGACATGTCCAGGAGTACATACTCACACCAACTTCTGCTTCTCTCCCACAAAACAGGGAGTTATGTAATTTGTAAAACTGCATAAATCTGTGACTAAAGTGTTTTGGTTTCCAAATGCCTTTAGCCTTTAAACTGTCATTAGGTCTTAATCTGTGACTATGCGGCTAGATATTGCTTTCCCAAAGCAATATGTTTTCCAATAAAACATCTGCTTTTCAGTTAAATGTGAAAGTTGGCATAATTAAACCACTTGCTTAATAATTTAATGAGATCACTTCATATGTTGTTAAAAAAAAGCCTGCCAACTGTCCCATTAAATACTTCAGTGATGAAAATCTATAAGTCTCTATTTTGAAATAAGTATTTACATTCACACTCGCACTCAAATCGAAGATTGTATTACAATGATTCCAGATTGCAGGGAATAAATAATTCCTTGAGTTAATGAAGCATCTTTTAAATTCAGTTATATATAATATAACTGAATATATATTTAAATTTTGATTTGTTAATATATTTGTCCTAGGGACACTGTAAGACATTTTCATTATTTCGTTGTCTACTTTTGTACATATGTACAAGAGACCTATCATTGGTGACCCAGCAGGGTGGCTGTGGATGGCATCCAGTCATCTGAAACATGGTGGAGCCCAGATACATAGAAGATTTAAACCAGTGTAGCTCTTGAAGCCAGCTGGCTGATGGGATTGTTTATTCACATAGTATTCACTTTCTGTTATCTGATAGGTGCATTTTCATTGATAGCTACAGAATCTGTTTCAGATAAGTACACATTTCACTTAAACATATCATTACCATGGTTGAAAGTGGTAGTTAATAAACCACATTGTCACCAAGGGCATCCTCCAAATAGATGACCTGTACTGGATAATGATGATGATGATGATGATGATTATTAATAATAAAAATAATAAAAACAGCACAAATGAAAACAAAACCAGGACATTGCACATCTATTGTATATGGGGATTTTGCATTTTCAAAGAGTGTATTTGAATCCTATTTTCTCTCTTCCACCTTTGTATATAGAAAGAATCAACATATGAAATATTTTTTAGTCTTCAAGTTTTTTATTTTTCAGTGATTTCAAGGCCCTTGCAGTTAGTTCTTTGGTTTTAGATAACCAATTAAATATAACTAATTGCAACATTTTTGTTCTGTCTTCAACGAGTTAGGTCAACAGACATCTGTCTTAAACTATTTTTAAGATGAGAAGTAAGGAAAAAGATCTCGTTTTTTATATGCACACTTGAAAAAAATGAAATACACTGTAGTATCAGTTAAGGTTAGATGCTTATTTGTCATGTTACTTTCTCGTTATTTAATTATATACTGATGAACAAATCCTTAAAGGTTTGAAATCCTTATCTAAGTCCACTAAATGACATTTTGTCCATGGACAAAAGTCTCATGAAACCTTAAATATGGTATCATAGAAGTCAAGGTGAAAAAAGAATGGGTTCATAAATATTTAAGAACAGCAGACGTCAAGAAATGTGTTTGAAGGAGAATGCGTATCATTTATATTCTGCAATAATCAAATACATGTATAATATCTTTTTCTTCATTTTGATATCTAGTCAAGTAAAGATGATCTTAAGAATCAAAGATGTGTAATGGAAAAAAATTTAAATTCGGTTCGGACTAATAACATGTTTATAGTGAAATACTGTAATATTTCTTGTGCTTAAGATGATTTTTAGTAAGATATTTATATATGTGTTTGGAATGTGTTTCAATTATAGAGCTCAAGTGAAAGTAACCCCTAAAGCTGATATAAAAGGTGAAGGAGAAAGCAAAGCACAATAATGTAATTAATATGATACATATTTATCTATCAGTAAATGAGGAAGAAGGAACACTTGAATTTAAGAGTGTTCCTTCTAAAGCAAGTATGATTCAAAATATGATTTGGTTACGGACTAGATTCTATGATGGCACATTCATCACACAACTTAACTGATTATTCACACACAATTAGATTTAGTTAGGATAGGGACTCTTATGGACACTTTAATCATTTGCTTCATGAATTGAAAAGGGGTGTGCATTTGATTTACTGTCATCTGGGTGGGTGATAAAGATCAGCTAGTTGATAAATGTGGCAAATGAATTTGCTGATCGAAGCTATCCTTCCATTTGTTTTGCACAATAATTAAAGATTAATTAAATCAGACATGCCTCTAATGAAAGACTCTTACCTGCAGTTCTCTTCATCCAGCTGGAAAATACAAACCAGATCAAGATAAAAATTCTTCAAAGAATGAGGACTTGGATAAACAGAAAAGAGAATATTTGTATTGTTCTGCAGCTACTGATGCACGCAATATTTAACATTTACACTGCCTATTTAGAACAATAATTATTTTTGGGCCTGACATTGGTAACATTAAAAACATGAACATGCAACAGTATAAAATTTGTAAAGCTGTTGGGTTTTTTTAAGTGCAAATGAATTCTCTATGTGACAGAGATAAGCATGGCCTTTAAGCTCAAAAACTTCTAGCCCTACTAACAGTGCAGAGCGAGAGCTATTTCAAGTCCTTCACAGCAGTCAAGAAGGCATGTTTATTTGTCATGATCAATGCCTTAAATTATTCTTCAAAAATAATTACACTCTTGTAATAACTAACTAGGTTTGCTCAAATATATGATTCTTTATGTAGGAGCTTCCAGTTAACAGGAGAACTTTGTGCGTGCCTGTGTGTGTATGTTGAACACTGGTGGTTGTAGCATCGCTGATATGTCTATGTGGAGTTTTTGTATTGCTCTGCCAGAAGGCATCTGCTGTGCTCCAGGGTAGCTTCACTGTCACAGTGCATGATGTCAGAGTAAAATTTCCTAACTCATGATTTAAACTCTCATGTCGTAAGGCACAAAATTAACAAAAACAAAAGTAAAGAAAGCAAAAATTTTGAAAGCATTCACAAGTTTTTCAGGATGATTTGATGGAAATGGATTGACACACCATGAATATTACTAGTTGAAAACCACTTATTTCAGGGACTTCTACGGAAGATGCAGGAAAAAAATCAACCTGAAATTCACTTGGATAATGATTAAAATAGAGATAAAAACATGGATAAAAACATGAGATAAAAAATGGAAAGTCGAATAGTTATCTACATTGTATTTTAGATACTTATTTTAGTTGGAGTGCATTGCCTTTCTAGGTGATGGTCAGTGTAAGGGAAAATATAGTTAATTTGAAACCGGACTTTTAGATGGTTAAAATTATGTCATATGACTTCAGTCCTAGTGGGTTTACTAAAAACAGAAAGCAATGAAAAATTAATAATTTAAAATTAGAGATCTGTAGTAAACTTTTCCCTCTGAGATTTGTTTAGAAGCTTTGAAAATATCCTTGAATTTTTAATCAAAGTTGGAATGCAAGAAAAGGATGCAACGCCTTATAAATTCTGTCAGTTTTACTGACACCTCAAAAGATTAGGGCTGTTTACCTGCCTCCAACAACTGTCATATCTGTGTGTCATGGCAAAATGATAAATCAAAGACATCAGAAATCTCTCAAAGAGCTTTATATTTTTGCAATGTGAAATGTTTATGTTTTCCAAATATGAAGGTCATTGGGCTGTACTGCACCCCTTTCTTTTCTTTTTTATGATTTGGCAGATCAGTTCTAGTTATATTTAAAAGCCTCATGCTTCTCCTAACACTGTGTACATGTTTGCTTTCCATGGCAGTAAAACTTACTGCCCAGGTCTTACACTCTTGTTGTGTTTTAGTCTGATGTGGACTTCCTAAAACTTACACTAGATGACTATGAGAAAAAAATATATTTCAGTCACCGGGCCTTGAATGCTTCCATATAGAGCAGGTTGTGACAGGACAAAGGGGAATGCCTTCAAATTGAAAGAGGGTAGGCTTGGTTTACGTACGAGGAAGAAATTATGTGCTGTGAGGATGGTGACGCACTAGAAGAGATTGCCCAGAGAAGTTGTGGATGTCCTGTCCCTGGAAGTGTTCAAAGCCATGCTGGATGGATCTCTGAGCAACCTGTTCTAGTGGAAAGTTTCCCTGCTCATGGCAGGAATTAGATGGTCATTCAGGTCCCTTCCAAACCAACCCATTCTCTGATTCTGTGCACAGAGTTTTATTCAGCTGTACAATGTAGATAATTGTTTGAAAAATTATGAACATTAACAGATAGAAAAACCTCATAAAATGTTAATTCCACTTTTCTTCTTCAACCAAACTCAAATCTCCATTATCTTTTTCAAATGCACATGAAAGGCAGATTCGGAGTTAGAGAAATTTGAGGAGGATATTCTTCAAAAATTAAAAGGGCATTATGATATTGTGCAAAATGTAGAATATTTTTAAAGCAATGTTAGTAATGTTTTTGATCAGGTCTTTATGCCCCTGAAAGCAATCACACATGGTGCAAACTTTCTGGGGAAAAGTAGTTCTTGTGAAGGTGTGATGATGTAGCTAGTGTGTTTTTAAAAGGACAGAGAAAAGCACTTTCATCCTGACACTGTAGGCTACCTTGAGAACAGGTGACAAGAGAAGCACTATCAATGGTATGAATCGATAGAAAGAAAAATCAATAGAGAACGAGAGACATTGACCTTGCATTATAAACCTCTATTTCTTGTTTCCTGAGTACCTATTAATCGATCCTCCAGTACCTATTTATAAACACCAATTTTCACCGTCTGTAGCAAAAACATCAGCCTTATTTTCAAAGGTTTGAAAACCCCCGAATGGTAGTTTGTAGCATAAGGAACTGCAGTGTATGCTGGCTCATGGCAGAAAGATGCAACTCACTTTTGAAAATATCAGCATTTCACCATACTTTGCATTTGTTCTGAATTAGAAGTCTCATTGTATGAAATAAGGCACACAGGTGACCCAGAATAATGAGTAACTAGATATCTTTTGCCATAAAACTGCATCATTTATTGTCCATACAGTTGTCCTACATGATAATTCTTTTTGATCCTTTGCACTGCTCTTTACACTGAATGACCTTACTAAAACTAGAAATACAATCCAATTTTATCTACAGAATTTTAAAGCACAAATAAGAAATATTAAGCAAGACCCTTCTTAGAGTTCATTGTGAATCAGTCAATAGTTTTCAATGTCATGAGACCTGGAATTTGCACCAGGAAGTTTGATCATCTGCTGAGGTATTCTCTTACAGTTTTTTGAGGTTTTTTGTCCGTCATGAGGAAGCAGGATTCTACGGGGTACTAACATGAGGTCAAATCACAAATCTTAAATCCTACATTTTTCAAAAAAGGTTTAGTAATCTGAGATATAAAATTGGCTTGATTGTGTCCTAAACTGTTTATTTTGTAACATATTGGTTTTCTATAATGCTTGGTTTCACTGGCTTCGTACTTCAGAATGGTCATTTTTTAGCTCATTTTGAAATTTACCTTTTTAAAATGAGAATATACACTGCAAACCCCAAAAACCTGGGCACAACAGAGAAAATTACTTTAGATGTCTTCCCCATGTTCAGCTCTCATTATATATGAATATTCAGAATTACTTTTTTGGTAATATATATTATTCTGCCTTCATGACATGATTCACTTTCCTTAATCATTTAGCAACTCTCAAGTAGTATGAAACATGAATGATAAGTGTGTAGTGTGTTTTCTCCAGGAAATGTTTTATGCCCTGTGTAATACAGACATTCTTGTCTAATCTTCTAGCATAATTTTGCCAGTTACTGCTTAATGATGTTCTCATAAAATTTTCGATCGTGTTTAAGTTAGATCATTCCTGGGAGCTCAGAGACTTTTCAAGCAATAACTTACAAGGCAAATTTCTATCATGACATGATTCTGTCCATCTACTCTACTCTCATGAGACCCCACCTGTCCAGCTGTGGGGTCCTCAGCACAAAAAAGACATGGACATATTGGAGTGGGTCCAGAAGAGACCACAAAGCTGATCAGAGGGATAAAGCTGCTCTCCTATGAAGACAGGCTGAGAGAGCTGGGGTTGTTCAGTCTGGAGAAAAGATAGCTCTGGAGAGACCTCATTGCAGTCTTCAATTACTTAAAGGGAAGAGACGGGCATGGGGTCAGAAGACAATCCTTCTATATGATAAGAATATGTAAAAAAGAGTCACAAGAAAAGAATTTCTAAAGGACTCAGAGAAAATAAAGTACAAACTCTCATCACTAGAATTTTTTCCACATATACAAGTCTTTAGCAAAACTGTACAACAGAAAGGGAGAAACAGCTCAGCAAACACAGACCTGAGTGGCATAAGAAAGAGAGACTTCAATATAAAGTGCACCATATTTCAGCTAATATGAACTATCATGGTACCAATGATTTTGTTGGCCCAGTATTTATTAATTCTTAGAAAGCAATCCAGAAAGAAAATTTCTATATGAATGACAGGTTTACTTTTTAATTAGAGGAAGATTGTTATTTATTGCCAGTCAGACAAGAAGAATGTTCAGACTTGGAAAAATCAAACTTACTTCTCCTCTTAGTTCTTTGAAACAAACAAAAAAACCATCCTCTCCTAGTGTAGAAAACCATAAAAGTATATTCTGGTGCATAAACAGCATAACAAGTGTTAGGAATGAATTTTATGTAAAAAAGCCTCTCTTCTTGATTATACAGTGACTTTATATTAGCAACGCATCAGAAGTAGTTGCAAATTTTCAGGGTTTTGCCTTTTTGGTTTCCACAGTTGCTTGTTCCCCAGGAAAGATTACAATCCCTTTTCAATTCCTTTGCTGTGTCACCTTACTGCAACCTATATTTCCTGAAATGATCCACTGAAATAAACAAAAAGATAGAGTGTGTTTTATTCTTAAAATGGCTTGTCACACTCGTCTGGTTTAGAGCAAGGCCACACAGCTGAATCAGCACACCTGAGGGTGTCATAAAATCCTGCAAATGATGGGGAGCAAAATATCTTAAATTAGATCCTCCTCCAGTGGAACGGTAGTGGAGAATGGAAGCCACAAACAGAAAGAAATTGGACTATGTCACAAATTCCATGTCTTTTACAGCTGTAAGAAAGCAATCAAATGGCTCTACACATATCTCCTCCCCAGCTGAGTCAGCCCATATATCCTGGAGGTAGAAAGCAATATAAGGAAGTGGAATCTTCACTGCTTTTGATATGAATTTTTTCATAGGATTGCTGATCTTGAGTATATCTTGGGGTCTCAGTTTTTAGAGTGTTCATACAACTCCTGTTCAGGCTTTATTCCCAGATCGCAGAAATGTATTTCTGATACACTGTAGCAGTAAAGATTTGCTATTTAGAAGAAGTCATAGGTTTTCAAAATCATACCCAATTCACTGAAAGGTCATGAGTAATTGCACATACTGTATAGGTTTGTCAGTTTCCCTGTCATGTACTAATGGGAGCAGTCAGACTTTTTTGAAAGACTGAGCCACTACTACCCTACATTTCTGGAAGGACAAATTGTGTAATCTATGCATTTAATCAGTAATGCAGCTGACAGATATATCTCTATGTATATAATCTGCTTCAGGCTATACTCAAGCATCTTCTTCAGCCACTTCCTACAGTACTGTTATCACAGTCAAAATATATTACCTGTAGCATATAAAAATTTTTGGACATTGTACTTATTCTTTCAAGATAAAAAGGGAGGACAATCCTTAACAGCTTCAAACAGCTTGCCAAAATACCACCTAAGCAGTGGGATTCAAATCTAATTACACATTTGACAGGCTTTAGAAACAAATGGAAATTGTCCCAAGCATGTTGACAAGTACAAGATAAGAAAGGAGAGCTGTCCTC
The DNA here is from genome assembly GCA_013397815.1 of Aleadryas rufinucha. Taxonomy (NCBI): domain Eukaryota; kingdom Metazoa; phylum Chordata; class Aves; order Passeriformes; genus Aleadryas; species Aleadryas rufinucha. Next base: position 23,473 of record VZTH01003780.1, on the reverse strand, counting down.
AAATCATTAGTAGCCAGTTTAATGAATTTCTTTCAGAAGATTACATATCAGCAGGGCAAATGTTCACACCATATTTCTAAGCCATTTAGACAACCTTGAAAATGAATTTTTGGAACTAAAATAAGACACAGTTCAATTAAATGCATATCACAACTTTTTCAAATGATCATGTGTTAAAGCAAATCTTACAGGCATACAGTTCTGTACTACTCCCCTAAGCTTACACTTGAGAATTGCTGGTACCGCTGTCAGAGATGACTTTATTATCAATCTGGTACATAAACAGTAAAACTTAAATTGAGGCTTCTCATGGGAGAAAAGTCCTATCATCCAATTATTTACCTAGTTTACCATACCATTTAATGATTCTTAGGAAGCCTTATAACTCATGTGTTGTAAAGTACAATCTAAATCTCTTTAAAAAATGGATTCCCACTTCCATTCATCAGTCATCACAGAACCATAGAATGGTTCAGGTTGGAAGGGACCTCTGGAGGTTATCTGGTCTAACCCTCTGCTTAAGCAGGGCTACCTAGAGCCACTTGCCAAGGGTGGAGCCTTCACATTCTCCCTGGGAAATCTGTGCCATTGCTCAGTCACACTCAGAGTAAAATATTTTTCCCCAATTTTCAGGTAGACCCTCCTGTGTTTCAGTTTATTCTCTACTTCTTGGCCTACCACTGGGCACCACTGAGAAGAGTCTAGTTCCATCTTCTGTGCACTCTCCCTTCAAGTATTTATATACATTGATAAGATTCCCCCTGAGCCTTCTGATCTCTAGGTAAACCAGTGCCACTTAGTCTCCCCGTAGGAGAGGTGCTGCAGTCCCTTCATCATCTTTGTGGCTCTTCGCTGTACTCTCTCCAGTATGTTCATGTCGTTCTTACCCCTAGGGACCATGGAACTGGGAAAATACTCCAGATGTGGGCTCTCCACAGAGGAGTAGCAGGCGGGGTCACACCTCCCTCAACCTGCTGGCAGCAATGCCTAATGCAGCCCAGGACTTCCTCTCCCACAGGATATTTCACTGGCTTATGTTTAACTTGGTGACCACCAGGATCCCCAGGCTCTTCTCTGCCTAGGTGCTTTCCAACTGGGTGGCCCCCAGCATGTACTGGTACATTGTTGAACTTCATGAGGTTCCTTTCAGACCCTTTTTCAAGGCTGTTGAGGTCCCTCTGGGTGGCAGCACGACTCTCTGGCATATCAGCTACTCCTCCCAGTTTTGTGTCATTAGCAAACTTGCTTATGCTACACTCTGCCCTGTGATCCAGATCATTAATGAAGATGTTAACCAGGACTAGATTCACTTTTGGAGTGCTAGACAGTGATCTCCAACTAGACTTTGTGCCCCTGATCAGTACCCTCTGGCGCTGATCATGCAACAAGTTTTCAATCCACCTCACTATCTGCTCATGCAGCCCAAACATCAACAGCTTCTTTGCGAGGATCTCATAGATGTCAGTGTTGAAACCTTACCAAAATGTAGGTAGTCAATATTCATAGATTTCCCTTTGTCTACCAAGCCAGCTAGTTTGTCAAAAAAATTATCAAATTGGTCAAGCATGAGTTCCTCCTTTGGGAACTGATACTGACTACTCCTGATGATTTTCTTGCTTTTCACGTGCCTGTGTTGAGGGATATATTTAGTACGGGTAGCTTGGTGTGCAAGCTGCAGTGAGAGCTGCAGGCTGAGCTCTGGATGGCAGGAAATGCTGGGAGCCAGAGGAAAGAGTGAACTGGTGCCAAGCCTTTGCACAACAAAGAGCACAGGGACCTGTGGCACCAGCCAGGTGACGGGGCACTGAGAGGCACAGCAGAAAATGATGACCCAGCAGGAATACCCCAGATTATTGCCCACTTAGACTGTGAGGGTATAAAAGCCCAGTAAAATTTTTCCTTAACACTCAGCAAAATATTCCATGATTAGCTCCTATACCACTTTCCCAGGAATTAAGGTGAGGCTGATTGACACCATAACTCCTTGAGTCTTCTTTCTTTCTCTTTTTGAAGATGGGAGTGACATTTATTTTCCTTCAGTCTTCAGATACTTTTCTCAGTCACCATGATTTATCAAGGATTATTGAAAGTGGCCTTACGATGACATCTACTAGCTTCTTCAGCACTTGTGGATGAATTCCATCAGGTCCCATGGATTTATGTATGTCAGATTTTCTGAAATGTTTCCTGACCTGTTTGTCTTGTGCCAAGGGTGCATCTTCCTTGCTCCATCCTTTGTTTCTGGTCTCTGGGACCTGGGATTCTTGGAAGTTAATCTTGCTAGTAAAGACTGAGGCAAAGACAGCATTCAATACTTCAGAATTCAGGACTTTTTGGTCCTTCATCGTTCTGGTCCCATAAAATTAAAACAAGAAATAGTTATACATTGAAAAAGCCTGACTAATTTTTTTCAACTACTTTTTTGGTACTTTGCTAGCTACCATTTATAAGTAACAAGTTTTCCTTCTTCTTTTTCATGGTTCCTACAAACTCAGTTTGTAAATGCTATTTAAAATCACAATAAAAACAAACAAAAGTAGTTTTTCAGGTTTTTTTTCTAGGGAACAATTGCTCATATGAAATAATACAGATTTTGGGTTTTGGCAGCTTACTTGATTTAAGAATGTGAATGGCTATATCAAATTCTGAATGATTACAGCTTTCACATATTTAGTGGAAGATCTCTTCAAGCCTTTGCTTCCATTTCTGCAAAGTCATGTAATATTTTCTCTCTAGAAGACATCTTTGCAGCTTTGTCCTGAAGTGTTCTTAACTTCTCTTCCAGACATAATTTACAATATTTCAAGAAGAATGGTATGTTCCATGAGTCATTTAAGAGCCCGTAGTTCTATTTTTACACTAACACATGGAGAGCATCGAAAAACTTATCTTCCTTTTACATATCACACCTGTAAGGCAGAATCAAGTTCTCTGACAAGCTAAGAGGAAAATTCAAGGAAAAGATTTTTGAGAGATGCTCAAGTAAATAACATCCTATTTTTACTGTTTTTGTTTCCATATACATTGAAATGTTTCCAGAAAACCTATTGAGATCAATAAGAGTTTGTGTTACTGTTTTAGTTTCTAAAGCTGATTACATGAAGAGGAGAAATTATTTATATAAGCATAGTGTGTTCTCTTTAATCTTCTTTATTAAAAAAAAAAAGTTGCAAAAACTTTTTCTTTTGAATGTAGCATAAAAAAATATAGTGATAGGCAGTTTCTTTTGTCAGAAATTCTTAACTGTGTCACTCTGTAAACTCCAACTTTCATAGAAATGTCTCTGTTTCTTTTTAAGATTAGACCCATGGCTGCTGAATACTTTAGGTTTATGTCAGCATTTATTTTGTCTTTAATGAAAGTTTGAGAACTGAAGTACCGCTCTAACAGCATTTCAACTCAAAGAACTAGATCATGCTTTACATTGTTTTGTCATTTTCTCCAAAGAACAAATTATGTCAGTTCATTCCTCCCTTATATCCCTTGCTTTCTGTTTCTGAAGACCTGTTCCTTCTTCAGTCCAAATATTCGTATCCATAAACTGAGAAATGCTTATTTTTAAATCACTAGAGATTTTTTTCCTGCTAAGTATTGGTCAGAGCCAGGATTGATGTCCCTTCTTAATTATAGTGTGTGTAATCAGCTCAGAATATCCAAGGAGAAATTTCTTCTGTTTCAGATAACCAAGCACTGCAGCTATTCTTCTGCATCTGTTTATATGTATATTACAAAGTTTTCCAATATTATCAAGGTTTATGAAGTTATCAATTCAATTAATACGCAGTGAAAAAATTAGCGCTTTGATAAGTTTTATTCAGAACTGAAATCGTGAAACTCACAGAATAAATTCCAGTGGCTAGCGTGAGAGGGAGATAAAACAACTCAACAGCAGAAAAATATGAAAAGATATTCCTTTCACAAAGGTCTTGTTCTTGTCTCTCATAAATAGATTCTGGATGAAGTACATATACACTTTTCACATTTTCAAAGATAATGTAATAGCTTTGACAACCTTCTGGTTCACTATTGAATCTTTCTAGATCTAAGCAAGAAAATGGACACCTTATTTCAATTAATAAATCTTCAATCATTTTGGAAAGAGTATGTTCTGTACTCAAAATAAAGGCTCTGGATCCCCATATACTTTTATTATAGTCAGTCTGATGTATCCACTCTGGCTCTTTTTAGTATATTTGGAGATCAGTCTGTAGAGAAGCTGAGAAAACTTCTAAAGCTTAAAAAGTGAGTCAGCATTCTGATCATGCATCTCTGATTGTTTGTATTGTAGGCTGAGAAGAGTAATTAGGATTGAGCCGTATGTAAGTAATGTGTGCTGATTATTGTTAGCTGACCAGTGAAATGTGAAGGACAACCTAGAAGTTGGCAACTACGATTAAAACTGATTAGTTTGATTCCTGCAAAGAATAAAAACAGAGTAGTTTTCTATCTTCAAGCAGATTTGTACTGAAACTCACATATAAGCGTAAGAGTTTGTGTGCATAAATTAACAGAAAGCATGGTGACCATAATTATGGTTCGGTTATTCCTTGACTGACTATATACATCCTTCACAAACACACACACACACACACACACACACACACACACACACGCACACACAGAGTATTCTTCCTGCTTTTTTCCTAAACTATTGACAACTATTCTGAATATGCCTTTATTAAAATCATCACTTTGAGGAAATTTTTAGTAGTCACACTTTTGTTTCTTGTCAGACAAAATACAGTATGAGAATCGACTGGGTTTAGAAACCTTTTCTTAAAAAAATAATAATTTTCATAAATTATTAATGGTTTGAGGGACTTAAAAAACACAGAAAGATTTTTTTTTTTTCACAGAAAAGCTGCAGTCAGTGAAAAAAAGAAAATCCCAGTTTATCTTCTGGAGTTTGTAACCTGATAAAATATGGGAGTATGGTTTGAGTTAGGAATATTTGTAGTTGCTTTCTTTCATGAAGATACTGAAGTAAGTAAAGGAGAAAAATGGGGGGGGGGGGGGGGAAAGAATGTGCAGATATTCCTGCAAAGGAATTTGTAGACGAACCTGGAAAATTATGGGAAGATTGGCTTGAGAGTTGCCCTTTTAGAGATGCTTGTTTTCCACTTTTAAAAACAGTTCATTTGATTTATGTTTTAAGAAAGAAATCTTATTTTCTACATACTACTCTCCCAAATTTGGGTTTTAATAATTAAATCTCTCATTTCAGAGAAAAAAAAGAGAAACACTCTGAGATGTAAGTGCTTATTAGTACTAGAATAAGACCTACCCCACACTTAAGGTACAATTTGTAAATGAAAGCAAAATAGAAAAGAAGAGGCAGCTGGTAATTTTAAACTATTGTGAAGTGATGATTGTATCCAATGATGACTAAACAAGAGTTGTGTAAACTGAAAACCAGAGAGAGTGAATCTTGACAGCTACGTCCAGATTGTTAGCAGTATGACAAGATCATAAATCATGCAAACAGTCAACTAGACAGCAAAAAGAAAAAAAAGTCTTATTATATTTCTTCTGGTAAAGAACTGCTTTTGATGAAAAAGATAAGTCACATTCTCTCACTTTTATCTCTAGAGAATATGAGAAGGCACTAGCTTAGTAGAGAGAAAATTCCAGGATACCTAAGGACTGATTATTTATCCTCTACCTTGGAATCAGACTATTAGTTTGTACCAATGGCCCTGGTGCAGATGTCCAAGCACTGATAACGGGAAACATAAACAGTATGCTTGGTAAAGATTTATCTTCTCAAATGAATTGAGATTAATAAATCATAGAATATTGCCTGTAATTCCTAGGAAACATGCAGAATTCCTATATTTAATCCTTTTTTTTTTTTTTTTCACTTTCACATTCCTCTCACTAAAATATAGACCAGTGAAGAACAAAGTAAGTTCTGGTAAAAGATGTAATCTTAAAATGCACTCAGTGGGATGAATCATATTTTGAAATTCTCAGAATAAGTCTATTTCTACATTAAAAAATTGATTCTATATATCTTTTTGCTTAATATAAAATTATGCACTAATATGGATTCACTTAAATAAGCAAGGCATTAAGTGCTCACTCTAGTTACAAAATGGTTCACCTATAAAATCACTTACTGAAGAGTATATAAAATGGAAATCATAATAAGGCATGTTTGTTATCAATCCATCAATTAATTTTTCTGCTATCCTGAATTCTAGATATGATATCATTGATGAACCTGATTAAAATACTGATTATGCATCAATAATAAAAGGAAAAATTCATTATAAGTTAATAACCTAACATCAAATATTAAATTTCATTATAATACTGATCAGAACATCCTTTATGTTATTTAAAGAAGTTTGCTCTCCCTCAGAATAAAAAGTTACAAGCGATAACACAGCTGAATATTCTCTCACAGGGACAGTTATTCTTTTGATTTGGGAACACATTAAAGTTTCTGAGTTATAACTGTAAAATAAATGTTTTCTGTAAACCCTCCATATTTTCATTCAAAATACACTATATAAAAATTGCAGATCACACTGCCACGTAATTACTTACAGAGACATTGGTGACATTCTGAATTATAGACTTGTGTGGATAAAAAGGATCCAGGACAAAGAGAAAAATAGAAAAAGATTATATGGTGGGTCCAGCATGGTGAATTATAGTCCACGATATCAGTTGTAGAAATAGAATTAGAACAACATTCTTTAGTTTTAATCCTAGTTTTCATTTTGAAACCACTATAAAATCTTTAAAAATCATAAGAGTTTGTATCCATCTAAAAGATTAGATTAAATCAAAAGATTGATGTGGTTCAATAGACCCTTTCTGTCAGTAGTAGATGCTTAGAAATAGATTAAAATAAAGTGGACATCTCTGAAAGGAGCTGACTTCATTAATGGCCACTGGTTTTAAGCTACCAGTGACTTAGAGATTTTCAAAGCCAGTCTTTTTTTTATTGTATTTTGAATACTTTTGTACTTTCAGAATGGATTTTTGCCTCATTATTTAAATCTATTTCTGGACATTTATGACTATACTGTACTGGTGTCATATTTGGGACCCTTACCAATAGCCCAGATTTACTCTGAAAGCTGACCTTTTTTTTGCCATTTCTTCTTTGCTATCTTAAACCAGTTAGCAATCCAAGAAAATATTTTCTCGTATCCACTTACACATTCGTTCCCCATGATAAGACTTTTGTAAGGGTTTTCTAAATCCAAATGTGTTATATCTGCATATAGGTCTTTCAAAGAATTCTGGAAAATTTGTGAGGTATTATAACTCTTCAGAATGCCATATTGTCTCTACCCCTATGCAAAGTACTTATCCATGTCTGTTTTTTGCCTTATGTACTATTGCTTCTGCCAGTTGCATTCATTATTATTTTCTCCTTTACACATAGAGGGTCCCAGGGTCTGCACTGACCCAGTAGGTCACAAGCTTTGTTGGAGCTGGGCTGGGCTGGTTTCAGCTCCTGCCTCAGGGTCAGGTGCCTGTTGCCTCCCCTGCCTGAGCCTGAGCTGTGCCAGTGCCTCCATGGGAAGGGTGCCACTGCCCAGCAAGCAAGACCTGCAGGGGAGGCTGTGGGAACCTGTTCACTCTTAGCTGGGAACATCCCGGCAGCTGCCTGGGATAAAGAAGTGCGTAAAATAAATCCAAGCAAGCGCAGGACAGAAGAGATGGTGGTTCTCCCCCAACTCACCAAATTTCATACTCATCCTTCCAAAGACCTCAGGTTGGTGGTGTCATGTCTTATGTACTTTTCTTGTCATCCTTCCAGGAGCTGATCCTGTCAATTTAAGGATGCCCTGGGATATTCGAGGTATGTGCACAGTCCCATGGAAAAGAGGTAGATTCCAGGAAGGGCCAAGGGATTGCATAACAGGTTTAAATCTGTCATTAATAAGGCTTTAATATGTATTAATTACATAGTTTGTATCACTGGAGTGTTGAAACATTAACAGTACTGCCAAAAGGGTCCTAGATTTATATATGTGGTGGGTTTCCTTTTGCTTATAAGAAGATTTTGAAGGTGGCAAGCACAGGGATCAGACCAACGACCTTTTAAGAAGCTCACATTGCATATGAAGCATTTAATTTCTCTGATATTTAGCCTGTTTAAAGACATATCTCTACTTCACAGTAAGCAGCTAAGCAATTTAATATTTGAGTTTGCCTGAAATGTGATAAATGATAGTGTTAGAACAGATCTTGATCCTTCATATACTTTTCTTCTAGGCTAAATAATTGAAAATGAGATTGTGGAGTCAGTGTTCAGAAGACTTTAATCTTTTACAGTAGTCCTATAGGAAGAGGTAGGCTTTCAAATCTACAAACAAAGATAAATCAGAAAATGAAAAAACACTGCAAACTGAAAAGTTGCCATTACACCTTGTTCAGATTTATTTTACTCCTCAGTGTCTTCCGCTGCTCTTCTGAAGCACGTGCTTCAAATACATTTCATGGAAGCCTTCTTTTAAAATGAAGGTGTGTTGGAAAAAATGAAAAAAACCAAAAATAGATGATGAAAGGTGGCACAGTGGTAGCAATAGATTAATATGATCTGCTCATATCATAGTACTTTAGGAACAATGCATACAGACAGTTTCAGTGGAAGGTATAGTGTGTCTTGGGGTAGATAGATGGATGGAGGGATGAATGCAAACTCTCCAGAAACATTATCTATAGCACTCTTATTGAGTATTTATTGCACAAACTTGACCAAGTTAAAAACTAAGGTATGGTTAACTTTAAGGAGATGAATAATCCCACTGAAATCAATAGAATCAATGTTCTGTCTGAGGCTCCATGTGCATTTTCTCATAATATAGAGATCAAATGAGTAATTCATAATCTCAATTTCGTTACCCTTCTAAGTGAAACTCTTCTCTTACTGTATTAACCCTTTTTTTTTTTAATTTAAACTTGGCTAAATATGCTGGAATTTAAGGTTTACCTTTGTTGCTGAAAACACCAGGGTTTTTCGTCTCTAAACAATCAGATTTGGTTGCTGAAGGTTTAAAGCCTTATTACTAACTGTAACACTAAATAGAAACAAACAAGGAGTGTTGCACAAATAGATGCAACAATATCAGAGCTCAGAACTTTATTAAGTAAGGCTGATGTCCAGAGACCTTTTAAAGGCAGAAGAAGTAATGCAAACATGGTTCTATTATCAGATTCTGATTATTGTGATTCACGGGCAACTGTGGGTTTTCAGTGAATTTTAGTTTCTTGGCTGGGGGGTTTAATTATTTTTAGATTAATTTTTTAAAAACTTATTAATAAATAGAAAAATTTCCATGTATTCTTTAGCTCTTAATATCACACCAATGAAGTCTTTCTAAAGGACAAGCACCTATAAACAGATAGAGGTGAAAGGTCCAAAATTCCCCTCTTTTCACTTCAGCTTTCTCTAATACTTCCCTCCACTGCCCTCCATTATCTCCATCACAGTGATTGCTGCACTCAAACTGCAGTTCTGAGGACAGACAGTTTGCAATACCCTGCTGATACACATGGTAGTATTCCCATTCCATTCTTTTCACTACAGATCAAACTGTGAGATACAAGGGCAAACTGTTATTTCCCCACATTTTAAGTGTCTCTTTCCTATAGCGTACAGTTCTATGTTATAGGAGATTTTGAGCAGCACTTCAATCTATGGAGAAAAACTGTTTTAAAGGCCAATACAACCCACATCACTTGTGAGTTATCAGAAGTGTTGCAGTGTTTTTTTATATATGTTTTTTTATATATATATTTTTATAATCCACCAAGATTGCACAGACATCAGGTATACTAATTAGTAGCTGTAATTGCTATTCCACTCATAAAGAAGAAAAGAAAGTTTAAATCAAATAAGTCTGTCAATCAGGCTGTGTTATGACTACATCAGGATTTTGCTAGTGCTAATGACATATTTTTATGTATCTCTTACTTCTTTAATAAGTAATACAGAGACTAAATGGCAGCTGAGTAGCCTTTTGAGAACAATTAACTCAAAGCAGATTGCACTACAAATACAATTCCTAAAGTCTCTTTTCTTGTTTGGAATTTTCACCTTCGTTGTTGATTTTACCCCCTGGGTGAATTAAGGTCTTTATTGATAGATTTAAGATGTTCCTGACATTTGATTAAGCAAACTTCATACAGAGACGGTATTAAATTTTAATATCTTTAAGAAGTGAACAGCAGTTTCTACTGGATGTTTTCTTCCCAAGTCTAGCGTTTAGTATCATATAAAGTGACTGATAGCTCCGCAACTACAAACCCTGAGAAAGGAGTACAAATGCAAAGACCTGAAATAATAACAGCTTTGAAACATCAACCCTAAGGGTCAATTGTGTTATCTCCAAATAAGATGGTTATTTTTCAAAGATTTTAAGAAATATGAGAAGGAACTTCATTGAGATGGGTATAAAATACACTAATACATATTTTTTAAGTGCTTGACTCTTCTAAGTGCTGATCTTTTAAGAAACACCATGCATTAATGGAGGTTGATAGACTTCCTTGGCACAGGGCATAGGCTTCAATAGCATAGGTTTTAGAGATTTCAATGCAAATTTGAGGCACTGTATGTATGTAAAGACATCAGTGAAAAATATCTCTCCCACTATAACTGAGGCTTGAGAGACCAACCAGTGTCAAAGATGTGTCCATCAGGTAAGTGCTACACTTAAAGGGACCCAATTGTCCTCAATCTGTTTGTAGTTCTATTTCTCACATTCATTCTGGTGTTACAATAAGCAGTGATTTTTGCCTCTTCTTTAGAGAGGCTCAAAACAGATTTCATCAGAGGTAGATATATGGGGGTTATAAGTATCATTTGCATACAGAGTATTTTAGGCATGCAGAATGGTTGACAGGAAGATTTGCAAAGTTATTAAGTACAGTCTTAGGATTGTATTTTTTTTTTTAGCAATAAATGCTTCTTCTGGTTTATAAAATATATTTCTTTAAAGTAAAAAGCAATATATGTATATACAGGTGTCTATTTTTATAGAAGTTTGAAATATATTTTATTCAAATGTATCAATGTTTAAAAATAAAAAAAAGAAGAAAAATGAAGAAAGCTGATTACACTACTCTGAAAAAAAACCCAGAAAATAGAAGACAGTGCTGTATCAAAGAGTAAAAAATTGAAACAACCATAGTGTTGCTTCCTTTAGAGAGCTGTTTTGTGGGGTTTTTTTTCTGATGATTTTACTGTGATTTTCTGATGATTTTCTGTGCCATTCAGAACCTAAATACCTACAATTTCAGGTTTTTGCAAGCTACTGCTTTTGGGTTGGCATTAGCCATGCTGACGAACACCTAATCATAGTAAAGCTTATTTTGAAGCAGTTGCACAGAATTCACTAGCAAACTTCTGATAAATACTAACTTGTGAAAATATGAACCTGGTAATTTAAAGGCACATAGTATTTTCAGGTAAAAGGCAGAAAATTTTAATTATAAATCAAATAATATTTTGAACCGTATACATTCCTAAAGCTGTGCTGTTCTAAGATCCTTAATAGCTATGTTACTCTCCAGACAGTGTATCTGTCAGTCTCAGCATGCTGGAGGCTATGCCTCAATGGTAGTAAATATTCTGTGACACTTTTTAGTCTTAAAATCCACATTATCAACAAAATTTATGCTGTAGATGTTATAATTTTCTTTATTATATAAGATGTAGCAACCCTGTAAACCTAATAATACAAATTTTAAAATACATAACTAATTTGAAGACAATGACAATTACATGAGAAAGAGGGAAAAAAAGACAACAGTGCACATTGCTGAGGTATGGTTGAACCTTGAAGGCAGATATCTTAGGCATGGAGGTGTGTGTAAATATTACAATTAGATTATAATGACCAAGTTCATCCAAGGAGAACGATTTCACCATAGTTGTTGGCTCAGTAGCAGGACATCTCCTATCTCCCCTGGCTGACAAGTGCTATGCAGTTTATCAGCTGCAAAGAACCACTGAGTTCCTCTCCCTGCAAGGATTTCAGCTGAACTTGGCCACAGTGTCTCCACTCCACCCCACCCTCCATTCCATCTGCCTTAGCAGGTGCTTACATTTGCAGATTGTGGGTGTGGGGAATCATCATGGAATTGGTCTCAAGTGTGCCAACTGTATTCCAGCCAGGAACTTTAAGCTATAATTTACATACTTGTGTTAGGATGTGAATATAGCCTCTCAGCTTACTCTAATTTCACCCTCAGACATCTTTCCACAGATAGGTGGCCAGAAACATGACAAACTTTTACAGATCTTTTAAAATGAACACATATAAAAAAATCTTCAGAAATGCGTTAGAAACCAACTGTAAAGAAGAATGTGATGCTTTTCTGTTAGGGTTTTTAAGGCTTTAAATTTCATTATTATTGAGAAAACACATTTTAAAAAAAGTTAAACCTATTTTGTTATCAGCTAAAAAATGAGCTAAATAGAAATTGCCAATAGGATTTACTAATGAATTCTAATTCATTTATATGTATGTAAACCAGAGTTTCAAATGAACATAACTATGTAGTACTATATTTTACACAGAAATAAGGACTATTGTAGCTTTGTAAAATATAAGAGGCAAAATGTCTTATTATGTGAGACACCCACGTGAGTACTTTGCTATCTGACCTTGGAGAAGCAGCTTCCTATCTTTGGAGTCTCTTTTTGAATCTTTCCTTTGACCAGCTGTCTAAACTACCAAATCTGCTGTAAATACTGGCTCTAATATGACAGTTCAGCCTCTCCTTTTGGACCCTGTTTAAAACTGAAGCATCTCCTGTAGCATCCAGTGGAGAGTGCAGCCCTTGGTAGAATACATTGAATGTGCATGTCTATCAGATCAGCCTATTGATCCTACAGGGAAATGGATCTGTAAAAGAGTTTCAGGTTAAAATAGTTAAATTCTAAGTCTCACTTTGCACTTCTCCCTGAAACGATATAGCTAAGACTGCTAGAGGGTTTTTTTAAAATCTAGATACTTTGGCAACACTAAGTAATGATAGAACATATAACTTACAGATATTTCTCAAGAGGAGAAAAAAGTTGAAATGATGCTTTTAACTTTTTTTAACATTTCAATTTTACAAATATTTGTTGTAACAGAAAGGAATTAAACCTTTTATTTTTAATGATTAAGGACATAAAAGGTTTATAATTTCAACAATGTACTTGAATTTTTGCTAGAATAGTTGGTGAGATATGAATCTTACAATCACTCTAAAGTAAACATACAAACATAATTCTTCTAGACAAACCTAATTTATCTCACTTTTTATAACCTTCAAATAATTTAATTACATTATAAAAGTGTATTTGATTAAATTATAATAGAAATATTCCCCAGACTGAGTTTGTTTTTTGCATTCTTGAAGATTTTTGAAACAGCTCTATGAAGACTAGGAGTCAGTATTTGCATTTATTTTGTAGTTTTGTAGGTATATATGTTTCATCATGAGTATAGAATATATCTATAATTTTATTAATTCAATATATTTTACTAATGTAATAAATTTATTTAAATACTTACATTTATATCTTATATATATTAATATTTTGTTACAATTATTAAAAATCAATATATTTAAAAATTGAAAATAGAAATCTAGACCTCCACAAAAATTCCAGATAATTCACACTGAATTTTCACCAGCCTTCACCTTCAGCACATTTTTAATGGGGTCATTTCCTTTAGAGTTTGTGCTGCTATTTAAAACCAGTGTTCATTGATTCATTTATTTTTGAGAAAACTTTTCCTTTAGCTTTCAAGATACTGAAGACATTACATTGCCATTCATCTTTTTATGAAAGTATATTAACTATAAAAAAATGAGATCTTTGTTATTCCCTCAAAATGCACTTTGTCACTTCTTTTGTTTTAATATATCTTGATTAAATGGCAAAGACAACACAGTCTTTACTTCTACTACCAACTTTTTTTAGATCACATCAAAGCATTACAATCCTGCCTAGACAATTTGAGAGGATATCGTCATCATGTCCAATATTCTTTTAAATTTTCTACTGCATTCTGGTCAGATCTCTTATAGTCACAGTTAAACAGATTTCATATTTGAATTAGCTCAAAACATGTCCTAAAACAAGTCTGGGTATTTGACTAAAGTGCTGTGTCTCACTGAATCATCATGTCTGAAAGTATTTCTGGATTAAGCCTAAACTAACTGACCACTTTACAAAATGCAGGAAATTTCTCTCTGAAATTAAAAGATATATCTTTCTCTACTAGCTACTATGCCCCGTGGTTAGGGAAGAATTTTCTATAATAGTATTCAAACTTAGTTTGCAAATTGCCTTCAAATGTCGGTTAAATGACTCTCATAAAAAAAGGGTTACTTATAATAACAAATTATTGCTACTTAAAAAAATTTGTATACTTGTCTTCAATGACTTAATCTATATTTCTTATTCTACTTAGCTTGTTTTAAAAATATTAAGGAAAAATTATCAGCTGTCATTAGGTGAAGTCTATAATAACAGCAAAATATTTGAGGGAAAGAATAGAGAAGATGAAATACAGATACAAGGTTATATTTAATCCCACAGAGTAGGAGCATTAACCATTTTGAAACAGATGATCTCTAAGAATAGAAATGTAATCTTTGCTACTCATATTCACTATATGGACTCATTGTAAAAGAGACAGTAGATTAATAACACTGGTTGTAACATCTTACTTCTGAAGCCTGTGACCTTTTGTTGGAAACTTCTTTGCACAATAGTTCTAGGTAGCTGATACTTTTTCAGTATTATAAAACCCAGAAATGGATTCAGGTGCTAAACCATAATTTCGCAAGAATTAATGTTGTATGGTAATTATTTAAATTTTAGGCAAAGACAGAAGTCACCATACAGTTTTTAGAAGCAGATGGAAATATTATAATAACTTAGTCTACAGGATGTAAAGAGACAGCTTGCTGGAATATATCCACTGCTGAATCACCATCAAACACTCTCAAAGTGCAGAAACAGGATTTGTCAAGGAATTATCATCTTAAAATAGTGATAAATCTGTATGTTGTCTGCATAACAATAATATTTAAAGACATTTTAAGTATTAATGTCAATCAGTGTAACCACAGATAGAAAGAAATAATCTTAGAAGTAAAATTTTAAGGTGGACAATTAGGAGGAAATCAGACAAATCCTGTTAGTCATAATCAGCAGGATTTGCGTGCTTATCTTCTGTACTTTTTATATTGAACTAATTTGTTTTGTAATACAAAAAGGCTGGCAGAGCAGAGATGTACCAACAGCTTCAGACTCACTGCATAGGCAAAGATGATATTTAAAAGGAAAAAAATTGTAGTCTGGGCCTAGTGCCTCTATGGAATCTGATGAATGTAAATAGAGTGTATCCTACATTTCTGAAATGTTTGTAGTGGCTTTACACTAGACATATGTAGTGAGTTTAACACATATATGTACACTTATTTTATTTAGACCATGCACAGTGGTTACTCATCCTGAAGTTTCATAGATCTGCCACAAAAGAAAAGTGACTATTCAACCTGTCAGAATTACTAGCCTGGTAGTGTCTGTAATGTGTTGCAATGTCAACAGCACATTCTTGAGAACTTTTTGATCCTGTTGATTATTTAATTGCTGTAGATAAAATAAACATTTTTTATTGACAAGAACATGATTTCTCCTGAAATTCAGCATGAGGAGGTGAATTTCTGTTCCAGTCTGGTCCTTCATGGGCTGCAGGGGTCAACCTTTGTCACCATGGTATTCCCTATAGACTGTGGGGGAATCTCTGCTCTGACACCTGGATCACCTCCTTTCCCTCCTTCTCCACTGATCTGAGTGTCTGCAAGGCTGTTTCTCTCACATGTTACCAGTCCTCTTTCACAATCGCTATTGTGCAGTGGTTTTTCCTTTTCTTAAATTATCAGAGACACCACCAACATCACTAATGGGCTCAGACTTTTCAAGAGGCAGGTCTGTCTTGGGGCTGGCTGGAACTGGCTGTCTGACATGGGGACAGCTTGTGGTGTCTTCTCATAGCAGCCACCTCTGCATGTTCCACCTTCACATACACGCACACACATTCACACACACACCCCCTTCACTGCATGAACCTTGCCACATAAACCCCAAACACATTGTTAATGAATTTCTTTGCTCCAGAGAGCTGAGCTTATAAGTAGGGATATAGGATATAAGCGATGAGTTAGCAAATGATAGTTCCATGTTAAATGACAGGCATGATAAGCAGAGATAGAGCCTCTCTTAGCAGTTCCAGTGCCAAAAAGAGAGAGCAGGAGCTGCTGACCTTCCCATGACAGCAAACAACAGTATTTTCTACTTTCTCTCTCTTATCAGCCTACTACATGGGATATTGTTCCTTCACTAGAGTCAAATGGTTTTATGGATTAAGCTGAGAAGTGGACAGAACTTCAATAACAAATCATTCCCAGACAGTAATTTCTCTTTTTCATTATCAGTGGCATACACTTGACTGACAGCATCCATCTCAGCACAAATGTGTTCCCAGAGATTCTGCGCTCTTCTCGGTACAATTCATGCACACAACCTCTAAGGAATGAGACAATGTGAGGACAGGAATCTTATTTGGGTCGTGATTTTATTGAGCAGTTTTTCTGCCATAACCACAAGCTTTGCACCAGGATCATTCACAGTCTTGTCTGTCAAACACCTTCAGGTGTAAATAATACATCTCTTGCTTGCTTCAGCTTTAGATATTAATTCAATTCACTGCTATGTTCTAAGCCTAATAAATACATTTTTGTTCTTTTTAGTTTAGTAAGTGCTTGCTAGTACAATTTAGATTTTATTAGGATTATTTAGTATTATTAGTTAAATTCACTAAGAGACCTGTACTGCTCTCATGTTGTTTTCAATGCCATGCACAATTATACATGTTTGTTCAGTGGGGTTCTTCCTCCCACTTTATATACTGAGCATGACATCACATGGTCGAATATCCCTTTGGTCATTTGGAGTCAGCTGTCCCAGTCATGTCTACTGCCAACCTCACATGCACACCCAACTCCCATGCCAGATGGCAGTACAAAAAGCAGAAAAGTCATTGGCTCTGTGTAAGCCCTGCTCAGCAATTACAAAAATATCTCTATGTTATCAACACTGTGTACAGCACAAATCCAAAACACAGCCCCATACTGATCATTGCGAAGAAAGTTAACACTACCCCAGACAAAACCAGCCCATTCCACCACTTATTCCATACCATTTACATCGTGCTCAGGTCCTACAATATTCAGTATATCATTACTCACCACCTCTCTTCCTCTTCTTTAATATAAACTCAAATATTTTTCCACTGTTGAATTCATTCAGTCCACAACTTTGGGCTCCATCTCTTATGGTGGTCACTTGGATCAGGAGAGGTGGTATGTGATGTGGACACTGGACACCAATGCCAGCTCAGGTCAGGTCACTGTTGCATTGAAACTTCTTCTTGTAAGGCTTCTCCCGTGTTGGTTTGGGTGGTTCCTGTTCTAGTAACGTACAATTAGACTCATGGTTTACAACAATTTAAAGACAAATCCACCACAATCTCTACTGCTGGTCCTTTTGGCCCTGGTTTTAGGGTTTAACATTGCAATGAACTCCTCCCCTTGTCCCCAGCCTGACTGCAACAAGGGGTTCCTGCTATAGAATNTGTTGGTTTGGGTGGTTCCTGTTCTAGTAACGTACAATTAGACTCATGGTTTACAACAATTTAAAGACAAATCCACCACAATCTCTACTGCTGGTCTGCTGCGGTGCATCAGCCCATTTTGGGCTGTACATCAGAGAGGACATCTAGTGGGTGGATTTCCCCGCCTTGGGTTCTGCCTCCGAGGGCAAATCCGAGGAGGAGACATGGGTTTTCCCTCTCCACCCACTGGGTGCCACTCCAAGGCTCATCTCCTCCCTGATTCCAGAACCCTCTTAGCCCCTAAGTCACTCATTGGCTAAGTCAATTTATGTTTAATAATAAGTTCATTGATTAAGCAGTTAATGTCTAGAAAATTCTGTTCTGTTATGTTTCTCATTGGTTGATTTAAATAAGTTCCTCCTCTTGTATGTTATGATTGGTTATGTGTCACTCCTTATCATTTCCTTATTGGTTGTATCCTTGTACCTCCCATTCTCCTCCCCCTGTATAACTT
>VZTH01003779.1:261079-279610 GCA_013397815.1 Aleadryas rufinucha | reverse complement strand
TGTTGGGTCAGCCTGGCCGGTGTCAGGGACACTGGCCAGGAACCCGACAATAATGCTAAATAATAAAATCTCTTGCTGTGGAGAGAAAACCTGAAAGATTTTAGAGTCCTTCTGTGAGTGTGGTCTCTCTCCTCCTACTTGGAGCTGGGTCGGCATGGGTGCCCCCCTCCAGGCCAGTGGAAGATTCCCCAGTGGGGTTCTGATGTTCTGGTGGTTTGAACAAGTCCAGGAAAGAAGGAAACAAAGCCAAAGTCCCAGAAAAACAAGGTTTAACTCTCCGTGTCTCTCCGAAGAAAAAGAGCCAAAAAAGCTGGCTGAAAAAAGCAGGAAGGGTGCTTCCTCCGCTCTTCTCCCCGCAGCAGAGGAACACAGAGGAGTTGTGACCTTGAAGCACAGACTACTTTAAAAAGTTCGTCTGACCTTTTTTTCTTTCTCCTCTCTTGGGCTCAGTTTAAAGGCACAGAAAGGCACAGGAATCATGTCTGGGCATAGAGCGATGATAGGGGATACACATCATAAAGTCACCCCAAGACATTCCACCCATCTTCCCCTCCCTCC
Organism: Aleadryas rufinucha; assembly: GCA_013397815.1. Classification (NCBI taxonomy): domain Eukaryota; kingdom Metazoa; phylum Chordata; class Aves; order Passeriformes; genus Aleadryas; species Aleadryas rufinucha. The sequence continues at coordinate 279,052 of VZTH01003779.1, read as the reverse complement.
CCACGGGAGCCATGATGAAGAGTACTCCTTGATGTTCAGACGTTATGGTGAAGAAAGCCTCCCTCACGTTGTGCTGCTGGCTGCTTGATGTTGTCCTTCAGCTCCATCGGCTACTGCCAGGTCTCCGTGGGCCACGTGGAATGGGGGGTGGGGGCAGGAAGGGAAAGGGAGTCCTCAGAAGCCGGGACGGGTGGTTTCGGCTAATTGCAGCAATTATGGCCATTCCTCAGCTGCCCGGAGCTCTGAGGGGCTCTCCCGCTGTCACCTGGTGCCCGTGCCCCGGCGCCAGGAGGAGAGGCCCGAGGCTGCTCCAAGAAATGAAGCCCTGGGGCCCATCTTTCCCCCCCTCCCCATGGGAGGCTCCAAACCGAAAAAGAGGGCACTTTCTGTGTCTCCACAGGCTTAAATACGAAAATTTCAAAAAGCGCTACTGGTTAAAAGATCTGTCTATCAACTCAGGTTCAACCTACCACACAGATAATATATTACTATAATGATTTAAGTGTTCCTGAGACTAATCCTTCAAATATAAAAAAAATTACAACACAAAATAAAGGCTAGCATTTGGCATTTCTGTTCTGAAATGAAATCTGGATACTGAGGGAATGAGGTGTTTAAGTGCCTTGCAGATTTAGAAAATTTCCGTTTAATGTCATTAAGTGAAAGCCAAATATTTTCTAACTGTAGAAAGATTTGATAGTATCATACTTTGAAAGGAAACAAGGACACAGGTACAAATGTACAGTGGTTTCCAATTTCTACACAAATATTAAATGAATCATTGAGTAAGCATTTTTGGATAACCAAAGACTAGAAACAAATTTAATAATTTAATTAGCCTATTTTTCACTCCTATTCAAATAGTTTTACTTTATTTTAGAAACCCTACGAATATTTTCAAGACAAGTCTTTGGCAAATCCTCAATCACAGTTTATTGTTTTATCCACTTGTATCTTCCTGCCAAGATGCAGTCACTATAAATGGGCATATTTCTGGATTTCTCACTGGTGGGTTTTGGGGAGGTTTGGGTTGTTTTTTTGTTTGTTTGGTGGGGTTTTTTGTGTTTTTTTGTTGTTGTTGTTTTTTGGGGTGTTTTTGTTTGGGGTTTTTTGGGGGATTTTGGTTTGGTTTGGTTTGGAGTTTTTTCTTTTGTTTTGCTTTTTGTTGTTGTTTTGTTTTGGATTGGGTTTTTTTGGTTTTGGTTTGGTTTGGGTTTTTTTTTGTTTGTTTTTTTTTTAACTTTTATTTTTTGAAGAAAATAGCTGTAATATTGAGAAAAAAGTCACAGTCATATACTAAATCCAACATTTCCAGATTTTTTAAGGCTTTCTACATACTTTACCAAGTCATACATGACACTTTAAAATTGTGATCAGAGGTAAAATGCACACTTTAAAAAAAAGCAGCTGAAGATGCTCAAAATCATCTATTTCTCTCTGCCCCCCCCCACCACACTCTGTAACAAATAGCCTTCTGAATTGAAATAGAATCTCGTAAAATTTTCTAGTTATTCAACTGTGGATTATTGATTACAAACTGTTCAAAATAAAAGTCCTGTGGTACTCTCCACTTCTTTCAAATTATAATAGAACAGACATATTTGGGGCATACTGTCACTGGTGGAAGTATAGGCTTCAAAAGTCTTTTCAATATAAACAACGCCCATCAAAATTATATAAAAGTGTAATATTGTTACAAAATATCACAATATCTTAAAAAGAAAATAAACTCTAAACTGTGATTATATTAAATTATCTGATTTGAATTTTTTCTCTAGTTAGTTACAAGAAAAATGTGCCAGGTGATTTTCCCTTTTTAGTTCTGTATAGGTAGATTTTCTTTTTGTTTCAACCATGACTATTGGATATCAATGAACATGATATTCAGTGGACAAAAACATCTGAGTTTTATGATAGCTACCTCATAAAAATTTTTCTGTAGAAAAAAAAAAAATTACTTGTCTTTTGTGATGTGACCAGGTATCTTTTAGTTTGCATTTCAAAATAAGAGAATAAGTTGCAGACCAGTCAGATGAGGAAGAAAGCATAGACTAGAATCAGTTTATAGATCAACTTAACATTCTTACTTAATACTGAAGTGCATATCCTGTACAGGCCGTGCTTGAATAGAGTTCTAAAAACTCCTTATCCTTCTCAGAAAATAGACATCTGACCAAAGCCTAGGAATGCTTGATTACTTTGTGGATCACCAGTATCGTATAAGGAACAGGATACATGGACTGGGACATACTTGCAAAATTCCAGTTTAACAAAAAGTTTTCTTCCTCAAAAAACATGTGAAAGGAAACCAGCATTAAATGACCACTAACTTTCCTTGTTCCCTTTTATCAGATTTTTGGATTGTCTTGCTCTAGCTGCCAAGTTCATCTTTCTCAATAAAATAAAATTTTGGTGGATGTTCACAAAGGCACAGCAGATCTGCTTGATTGCTGCCTTTTGTGGATTAAAGAAGGAAATCTTCCCATTACACCAACTATAAGAGACTAGTGACTATTCTACCACCTTCATAAATCCTAGTCGTGGAGTGTTGTTAAAGAACAGAAATGTAAATTCTAGTGGTTTTGTTGCACATTAGTTCATTATGGTTTGTGGCCAAAATCTGAGACCTGAGTCCAAAAAAAGAGAATCAAATTGCACTTCCACCTGCAATCACAATTTCAGTCACTGTCAGAGAGAAAGAGAAATTTTAGTCTCCCAACACTAGGCCCACTGAAATTGTTATATACATTAAGCTAGTAAAGTCACAGCCTGTTGCTTAAATCCTTGCTTGTGTTTGCTTCTAGATGACCTGTGTCCAAACCAAAGATCAAAGGGATTATTTGGAGTCTACAACAACCCTCTGATGATGGTTAGATACACGGGACCTTATGCATGACAGACCAATAGTATATAGCTCCATATTTTTTAAGTTACATACTCTTGTAGAGATGGCAGCTTCACTATATAATTTGCATAAAAGGAAGTATTTGGTACAAAATAATTCTAAGGCACTTGCGTAATGTGAAAAGCAGAGAGCAATCCTGGTTGCCAAGTAAAGGAAATAGATGATCAAACTGAATAGACGGCTAATTTCATTATATTCTATTATTAATCAGGAAACCAATTTGCTTTGTTTTCAAAATCAATAGCATTGTGCTCTGTATTCTCTAAAATCAAAAGACAATCACTGTAGCATATTTAATAGCACTTTTTTTGTTTGTCTGTTTCAGTTGGGGTTTTTTTTTGTCCTTTAGAGGTCATTGTTGCAATATCTTGGCAAAATATGCATTATATTAATTAGAAAAATTTTATGAATTAAAGATATATTAGAAAGTTTCAAATTAAAAAGCAAAAATTTTTGAGAAGGTTGTCATAAGATTATTCCACAAATATTAACAAACTATACTATGAAATTATTATTAGGAATTCATCATCAAATGCTGAGAATTAAGAATGGTAGAACTAGGGGTTGAAACAACCTTTGATTGCCCGCCTCGTGTGGGGACCATAAGATAGGTTTTAATTACATGATCATGCACTGCTTTTTCCCGAAAATAACTGTCTCTCTCTGTGTGCATCATGATGATACTTACTTAATGACCAGCTATTCAGAATCTTTTCCTTCATAACATTTAGTGAATGACCCCATGGTGTATTTGCAACACATTATTCAAGTACAATTCTGGTAAGGAAATGACTTCTTCTCTCATCAGCTTCCCTGGAATTAAGATTAATATAATATCTGAAATAAGAAATAAATGTCTCTTGGAAAAAGACACTAGATCTTGCTGATGTCTGTGTTAATAATTTCAACAGTTTCTAGTAAATGTAAATTTAGTTAATTAATTGTTAATTTCTAGTAAATTTTTCTAGTTAGTTTATGTATAACTTAATTTCTTTAATTTCAGCACATATTTTAGAGTTTTAATTATTATTTGATTTTGAGCTGTGGATTTATCTTTAAAATATTTCTAAGAGTTTTGCTATATATAAAACACTTGTTAGGTTAAAAATGTGGACTCCAAACATTCAGCTCATGATTTGTTCAGATCTGACTAGGTAGTTCCATAAGACAGACAAACTATAAGTGCTAAGCTGCTACTGTTACACAGGATTTGAAGTGGGAAAACATATAATCAAGTTTACCAGTAACAATAACAAAGAAATCATCATTCCTCATCATGGAATCTTGGAGGATGAGGGAGCAAGGGAAGATTTTACTTGTTCTTTACAGAATAATTCACACCTGATTTATTCTGAAAGTGTCTGAATTTAAACATAAAAAGAGGCCCACAACCACCAGAATGTGAAAAAGGAAATACCATGTATTAAGATAGGTATTTACCTGTATTAAGACAGGCTAAATAATAACAGGTTCATGTACTGTTTAACATACGAACTGAAATACTCATAAATCTCGGAAGAGACATTTGGGTCCCCAAATAAGCTCCACTTTTATCTCTTCTCTGATAAAATGTATTCTGATTAACAAAAATATGTTTGACCTGGAGGCTAAGGATATTTATCTACCACAGAGAAAATTGACCAAGCTGGTTAGATTAATTAACAATTGTTTGCTTAGAAATGCAGAATGACAATTACTCTGTAGAAACTCTGATATACATTTTTGTCTCAGACATGAACAGCACATAGAAGGGCTAGGACAAGGATAAAACACAATGTTTAATTCAAAATACACATTTCAGAGAGTGGGCCAATTAACAATAATTTTTTACACTACATTAATATATCACAGGTAAAGACTTTTTTTCTTTCTTTTTTTTTTTTTAGTATAAACACTAGTATTTTTTTTTTATCTCCTCTCACATATAGCTTTCCGTGTAAATACAGCAGGAAAACACATGTACCACCACCACCCAATTAAAAATGCAAAAACCTATCAAAGTAAAGCAAATAAAAAATAATTTCCAGTTTCATGACAAAGCTGACTGGTCTTATACTGCCTTTTCAAAAGGCCTGGTTCTGTATCTTACATAATTGTGGAGATGTAGTGTTCTAAATGCATTTGTCCCAGAATAATCTTATGTCAATCAAAAGCATCTTTGAGGGAAATTGCTTTCTCCGTATCACTGATTAACTAGGTCTTTTTGAGCTATAGATTGTTCTCAGCTTCTTGCGGACTAGAGAACAAATTTATTTCATGTGATCTGTAAAAATACCATCTAAGCCCCACTTCATTCACTGATGATGCTAGGTAAATAAAACTTGTTAATTCTTTGGGTTGATTTGATCACGGTGATTTTCAGAAAACCCAAGTTCTCAGTTGGTCACAAATTTCCATACCTCAAATTTCTTCTTTTCCAAAGTTGTCCTGTAGTTCATCTTGAGGACCCAATCAGAAGGTTCGAAGAACTGTAGGAAATAACCTTTTCAAGGTTTATTGTTACACCAAACAATTTTCAGTTTCCCTATAAAAGCAGACTCAAACTTGTACTGAATATCCAGGATATTTACTTTTTGGAAATACTCATTATAAAGGGTCTGAGGAAAGCACCTGCAGAAGTCAAGTGATTTAAAGAAGGGGATGAATTGGACATCATATTTTCACACAGGGAGCAAAAAAACCCCAACACTTTGTTAAAAGGAGGTAATTTACTTTTGATGAATTTTTTAAACACTAAACAAGATCCTTCTGAATAGAAATCTGAGTTTGGCCAATTTGTGTCGTATGATCCTGAAGGATACTTCCTTAAACTAACATAGAAATTGCAACTGACAGAAAAATATTCAAGTGTTATAGTCATTACAAAATTTTCCTATTTTATAAAAGTACTCACTAGATTGATAGCGGTTGGAAGAGGTTGCCATTGTTACTGTAGAGTTTTCTAATACTATATGAAGAAGCTTAGATTTAAATTCCTGACAACTCAGTGAGAGCTCAGAAACAATTCCTGTGAAACACCAGAACACTAGAAAATATTAAAGATATTGCAAAACCTGATTTCAAACTTTTAATGTTTCAACAATACTTTTCCCCTGTAATCATAAAAGCTTAAAAAGTAAATAAAGTAATTCACTCTGCTCTTCTATCCTTTCTTCCAAAAAATAACCAGATTTGAAGTAATATCCTGTGTATATTTTAATTTTGTCAAATTGGATGAACTACTTATTTGTCTACCTCTAATAAACAGACCATCTTTCCTTTTTGTCCTCTTTCCATTACCATAAGGAAAATGAGTCACTGCATTGAAATGAGTAGTCATGTACATAATTAAGTCTTTCATTGTCTTCAGTCATAAGGTAATCAATGTGCAATCCTTGTGTGTAATAATGCAAGATTAAGAAATGCTGTTTTCTGCTCCAAATGGCTAATTTTTTAAAATCTTTGGATGAAATGGGATTCATTAAATATTGTCTGTTTCTTTCTTCAGAATATCGTGTTTTACATTTGTAATTCAATCTCCCTATGGATTTTAAGAAACTATTTCAATTTCATTGCAATTATTCTATCTATTGAAAATAAATATTTTAAACAAAATATATGAATTTATAGAAAAGCAATGCACAGCCAAATCCTCTATCATATATATGCGCTTAATAATAATCAGGCATACAAACATACACAGACATTTTCTTGCATGTAGTGGTGGTGGTTTAACAATTTCATTAGACATTTCTTCTCTGTCCACTTCAATCCCATTTCTAATAACAGAGGGAGATCTCAAGCCTTAAATGTGTAACTTTTTTTACCCAGCATGGACTATGACTTAGCACCGAGTACAGAAAGAAACTGACATACAGTGAGAAGTCCACAAAATTACAGGTTTAAAACACAGGGTGTGTGAATAGAGCCCTAGAAAAATTGGTTTATTCTGACTTAAGAAGAGAAGGTTTAAGAAGGATCTTATGGCTGTATCCATATTCTAAATGGAAAGGTGGACAGGAAACAGACCGAAACAGTTCTGAAGTGTACAGTAAAAGGGGAAGAAACAAGAGACACAAGTTACAGGGGAAGAAATTCTCATCAGATGTTAGAAAACAAATTTTCACCATGAAGATAATTAAGAGTGGAGCAGGTGCCCAGAGGACTGTCATGCTGCATGATACTCGAACCTGACAAAAGAAAACTCGGCACAATGTCTTCAACAGTTGGCCGTTATTTCAGCAAGGGATTTGACCTTCATAGGTCACTCATGACATAAATTATTCACTGACTCTCGTAACTAAGTTAATAAGAGGAAATACAGTTACAAACACTTCTAAGGATAAAATGTCCTTCCCCTTATTAAACTATTATAACAGTTCGAATTGGTTTTAAAAAAAAATTATCAATCCTAATTTAAATTAAGCATCTAACATGGTTTCCTGTTTCTGTAATAATTTATGCATCATTTTTAAATGTCATTTAGTTTGTAAAGACTCCATAACTTTGTGAACAACAAGAAAAATACTATCTTTAAAGCAGTAAACGAGGGGTTTCCTGTCTGACAACATTATTGTTAGCAGCACTGGTGAATGTAAGTCCCCATGCACTGCTTTGACAATTCAACTGATAAAGTTAGATGATGCTTATTTTGCATTCTGGCAGTTACACTTTGTATGAATCACGTAATAAAAATTCCACAGAATCAAAAGTAATGTCAGCATATTAGAAAAAGTATAGAAGATACTCTTGGAGGCATTTTAGTTACCCAATCTGAAACAGTACCTGAACTACATTTAATGTTCACTGACATGTCTTACAGTGCTGTCTGGCCTCAAGTAGGTGACTGAAAAAGTAAAGGCTCTTCTACAAGCTGTGTGTCTTTCAGTGCTGTAGGGCTTGTATTGAAAACTTTTGTGTAGCCAATGTATTGTACATTTTGGCTGAGAGAGCTACTGAGCTACTTCTTAAATTACTACAATAAAATTTTTCCAATTTTATTGCTTAATTGCAAGAAATTAATTTCACTATTATAACAGACAAGTGCAGGCATGAAGTATGTCACATTTATTTCTTGCAGATTAAATTTCTATTATAGTCTTGAACAATGACTGTGATAAGCTGTGATCCTCCTGCCCCTGACACTTCAGACCCACAAGGAGGTAACGGATACCATTATGTTCACCATATTAAACTATTTATTTATTATAACCAAATACCAATTGTTATTTTAACTGCTCTCTCACTGGTTCCACATACGAATTTAATTTTTGGTTTTTATATCTATAAACCTTCCAGATTTTCAGAAGCCAGACCCAGCACCTTTGCATTCACAGGGGGTCCAGTACAAAGAAAGCAGATAAATGTCAATTAACTTAATATTTTATGTCCTGCTTGTTGCAATAGTTTTGTCAGTGGTTTAAGGAATCAGTCTCATAGCACATATGAAAGCAAATCAAAGTACTGTTTTGCTTATCCTAATAAAGACAAGTAATATTCCCTTAGTATCAAATTTTCTTTTTCTTTTTATATTAATTAGCATAGTCCTGGTTCAAACACTAGTCTCATTTGCAACAGTTGTTTAACATATATTAATGAGTATCAAAGAATCAATAATTTTTAATGACTTCTACTGATATCCAGATAAGTATTTACAGTCAGTACAATTAGCAAAAAAAAATCTGATATCTGAATCAGGTTTAACAATTCATTCATCCTTTTCAACTGTAAATTGCTATGTTCAAAACTCCTTTTTAAAATAAAAACATTTTCTTTTACATTCTAAAACTGTTGGTGTATCTTGAAATAACATCCAGTATGTGAAATTTTAAAAAGGTGTAAACCAGATTTTGACCCAAAACCCTATTTTATTAAGAAAATGGGGGAAGAAAATAGCTAAAGTCATTATATTTTTGTGGACCTGGGGCAACTATATTTCAGACTGTTCAATTAGACCAGAAAACCAAAAAGGTCAGTATTTCCATTATAAAAATCATCTTCATAGCAAAGTACATTCATAGCAGAACCACAAAATGACTTGCTCCTTGCTGCAGAAATCTGCATAATTGCACAATTTTCCAATCTTTTAGATGCATTCCCCACGATTTTATGAGATACAGTATTCATTATCCTATATTGGGTAACAAGACTCATAACTTTTTCAAGACTTTTTGCAGACACTTTGAAATATCAGAACCATATTCTGTCTAGAAAGAAAGCAGTTGAGTAAAAATACAGTCAAGATATCCAGGTAAAGGTATACTTTCTGCTTCTTCAGCAAAAAGGGTTTGCAGAATGTCCCTTTTCTTATATTGTAGTTACTTTGATGTTTCATTACAGATTTCCTGATTTATTTTTCATTACTTAACAAGAATGTTTGTGTTATCTCATGCTTCTTAGTGATAAATAATAATGAAATCTAAAAGCTGTTAATAGAAAGAATATTAATTTAGAAAATTAGACTTTCAGATAGTCTTAAAGATGAAACAATGATCTTAATTTCCAAAGCTATGCAAAAATAGGTCACCCATGCCCACAAGATTTTCTTTTACAGGAATTCACCATTTATTTCCCAAAAACAAAAGAAATAAACAAATACCTACTAAAGAAGAGATTTCATCTGTTTCTGTGTATCTTTCTTGGGAGAATACTCATTTCAAATTGTTAAAACTCTTAGAAAAGATGATCCTAAATAACAGAAATGGGACATCTTTCTGATTAATTTCCCTGATGTAATACTTAAACAAGGTAGAAATATTATTTAGCGTTTTATCTCACCATTCACTACAGCAGCTCCCTTCCAAGTACAGAATACTACTTACTTAAATCTAAATGCATTGAGAATACTGGAGAAAATCAATTGGTGTAAGAAGGAATGAGTAAAAACTGAGATGTGAGGTATGGACTGGGTCCACTGCATTTGCATAGTATTTCCTGCTGCAAGTAGATTTTACAAATATGAGTATATTAGAGATATTTAAATAAACTACTATACTGAAAATCTCATATCTCCATCACCATGCAGAATTTTGGTCCTGACCGAAGTTTCAGTATGTTCAGAGCACCACAAATAATCTTTTTGTATTCATACAATGGGACTATCAATGAGTAAACTAATCTCACATAAAAGCCAGCACAACCAATCCCCATCTTGAACCTGGCAGTGAGAAAATTGAGACTTCAGTCATTACTAAAAGGAGAATCTGCTGTTTGGATCACAAACAGCACTGTGGGTGCAGAGATTTCACTGAATGATTAGGGTCAATAAAGTAATGAGATACTGTGTTGAAAGATTAATCTGTGTTATTTTGCTTCAAGGCATACAGAGAATGTCTGCCTCCATTGACACAAGGTAAATATTTTTAAGCATGACTAAATTATGAGAATCAACATTCATTACTCTAAAAATACACCTCTACTTACTAAAAAGGCTGTTTCATCTATTATTATTTGCATTTCCCTAATATTCGGAGATCCCATTCAATTTATGATGTCAGTATCCGGGAACAGTGAAAAGGCTACTACTCTTTTACCAAAGGTTCTAAGGAGTAACAAAGAATGGCAGCATAGAGAAAAGTACATGGAAAAATATGGCGTATATAAACTCAGTGATTATGTGGCCATGCAGTGTAGAAGGATGTAGGCAAAATTCTAGCATATTTCTTCAGCCCTCTACAGCTGAAGCCAAATCTGGTAAGTGTTAATAAAACCTTCACAGTAGTCTATGTATGATAACGATAACAGGTGGTTTTTAGCCCGACAAAGAACTAACTACATACCCATTTGTCATTTGTGTGGTGTCCATAATCATGTGACAAAAATGCAGATGTGTTTGACTTTTTCGCTTCATGTAAATTCAGCTGCTTCTTCACTCTCATGAGCATTCATCTGGTACCACTTTCAGTATGTTAGAGGTATAAGTAATTTCAAATAGTATGCCCTACAAGTGAAAAAATAAAACAAAGGAGTAGGACCAATATATTAAAATGTCACTCAAAAAATACTTATGAGGGTACTTTTTTTCTATTAAATTCATACAACAAATAGCATGCTGTTTTTACTCTCAGTTGTTTCAGTGACCGACATTAGTTAGTTCAGACTTTTGGAGTAAAATGCATATCTCAAATTGGTTATTAAATTTTAAACATGTAAATATGTGTTGCCTCATGTTTGCATAACATGGAGAATTCATATGGCATTAAACATTAAGTTTTAATTACATTCTAGTTAAGAAATATCAAGTCTGGCTTTAAAAGCAGACCAACCAACCAAACAAACAAAACCCCTTAATCTTCTTCAAATGTTGGTATGGTTAAAGAGGTTCTTACTTTTCCTGAAAACTGTGTTAATTGGATCTAGTTGCCAAATATCAGAAAGAAAAGCTGTGAAATGTCACTCACAGTAAAATCCCAAATTAACAAACTATTCAATTATATAATATTTCTTTCTTTCATTAAAAATATTAATATTTTAATTTGGTGAAACAGTTATCATTTTGTCACTACCATGACTGTATCTGCCCCAGAGCTTGTTAATTATTTTTCTCAAGTCAATGAACTTTGCTGATCATTATTCAACCTTGCTTCTGTTCCATAATCCAAATGAGTAGTGATTTTTTAATATTTCACTTGCAGAAGATGTGTTGTCCTATCCGTAAGGGGAAGGGAAAACACAAGATTCTTAGGTGCTCAAGGTCAAAAGGAACAACAAAAATCAGAGGGTCCTCAAAAGCTTACAATGTTTTGTTAGTAAATTCCATGCTTGGCATGGAAATTGGTACAACTTAGTCCCTGATTTCCTAGAATAAGCACACGTCAATGGGGTTTGGATAAAGGGGTAGGGTAAAAGGGTTCGGGGGGAGGGTGAATGGGAGGGAGGGAAGGTGGGTGAATGGGAGGGAGGGAAAGAAGGAAGGAAGGAGGAAAGGAAGGAGGGAAGGAGGGAGGGAAGGAGGGAAGGAAGGAATACCAGTGTTCTACTTCCAGTGTCCTTCACTGATGGGAAGAGTCATAGCCATGCCAGGGTTTGGCACTGGCAGGTTTCTCTGACACACCGGCAGCAATGAGATATGAAGGACTTCCGTTTAGAGTTCCCGGAGTAAGGGTTTATTGCAACCGCACATGTGGACGATTCTAGTGACGAAAGCCCCAAACAATCAGAAGCCTGAGATTTTATACAGGAGCCAGGGAAAGCATTGAGGACCAATGGTCTGAGGGCTGGGGGGTGGGACATAGGCGGGGTCTTGACATATAAGGGGAAAAGGAGCAGGGGAATCAACGGGCCAGTCAGGGAAACTGAACTGGGATACATTTGCATGGTAGAACAAAGCATCCTGGGAGGCCTCACCCTAACCTGGAGAGGTCTGTCAGGGTCTGTCCCTTTAGGGAAGTCTCTCATTCCCTGATTAGGATATTCAATGGCTCCCACAGGGAAGTGCATAGTATTGGGGCTGCATTTGTGCTCAGGCCTTGTGGGGATACATTTTTCTAGGTAAATTTGCTTTGCCCTGGACATAAGTGTCTCAGTTTCTATACAGAATCATTATCATGCACTACCCATTTTTTTTGACCTTCCCAGAAATGGGTTCAAGGTCTTCAGGAGTCTTTGATTGTCCATGCCCACTTATTGGCCTCATTCCTGCACTTGCACTGTACTGTGCTAGTCTTATCCTATCGTGGAAAGGTGCTGCCCTACATCTGTATCACCCACTTCTCCAGCCGCATGCTGTAATTTCTCACAGTGTGTTGTTATCAACAATCCTTGGCTATTACCAAGAATTCTTGGCTGGCTCCACAGCCACTCAACTATCAGTATTTGAGACATGCACATTAGCCCCCTTATCTTCTAGGTTTATACAAAAAGCCTGTCAAAAGCTTGGAATTCAGTGAGAATTTGGGGAGGAAGAAGCAGGGTGATGATAACTCTTGCCATATTGCTGGTGTTAATCCTTTTGCATGGTTTAGACAGATTTTCCTGATTAACCAAATATCTGAGGTCATGTAAGACAAGCAAGGGATAAGATCACACTACATGTAAGGCAGTTTAGTTTTGTACATTTACATCAATGTCTTTCTGCAGTGTTCTCCTATCTTGGTGTCATGTTTCTAAAGGAAGATGATGTGTATCAAGAATCAGAAACCACTAGGTTTCCATGAACAGGAACATAACAGGTGGCATTTTCTTTCCATAGTGGAGATCCCCTGCTCAATTTTATTACTGTTAGATGAGTCCTAAACTTCCACAGTCAAGGGGGCAGCCCCCACAATTTCTTTGTGAATACTAGAGAAGTTGTTGTTAATTATACAGGTGCTACTATGTTAATTATAGAACAGCTATTTAGGTGTTTCTGAAGGGAAGAATGTAAGAAAGGCAAAGATAAGTAATAAGCTATTTAGTTATAAAAACAATATATGTTTCAGAAAAAAATTTCTTGGGAATGTAGCGTCTGTCAAAGGGTCAAAATCCCTATTCCTAAAATCAATGCTAAAAGTGTGATAACAAGCAGCATTACAAGTGTTTAGAGGGCTTTTTCCCCAGCTCTGATCATCACTCCTCTCTGAAGGGCCCCACGCATCTTCTAGTGCACTTAAAAAGATAAAAGAGTGAATGATTTATTCTATACACAACTGTTAAATGAGACCCTTTGATTCTAGTTTGAAGCAATCTCAGAGGAAATAGCTTTCTCTTATTTTCTTCCTTGTGTGCAACAATGTTTATAGTTTTTCCAGCTGTGGCTGAGAGGTTGCTCTGTGAAACTTTCTGACCATCTCACAATAGTTAAACACTTTGCTGATGTATCTCTGTGGTTTGCCATAGTGGTTGCAGCTTACTGCTTTGTCCTCTTTTCTGTCCTGTATTTTAACATATCATTCAGAGCTCATGTGTGGCAGCTCCTTCGTGTAACCATGTTGCATTATATATAACTATTTTTTTTTTAAGACAATCTTGAATTTTTCTGCTCACAGAAATACTCTTTCATTTTGCTTTGGAAACCTCTGCCACCTCCTTCAGGATAATATACAGTAGATCCACTTAATATATCATTTGTCATAGAACCACCTATTTTATCCTTATTTTGCTTCCTTTCACTTAGCATCTATCTATCTTTGACTCCCACTGTGGATAATAAATATCTCCTTCTTTCCCTTTTCTCATTTATCCCATTGACTTTTCCTTATATGCGTCTCATATTTCTCAGTATATTTTGTCCAAATTTCTTACAGGTTACTTTTTCTCTTTGTTTTGCTATTGTTGTTGGATTTTTTTTTTTTTTTTTTTTTTTTGTGTTTTTNNTTTTTTTTTTTTTTTGAGTGACTATCATTTTCAGTTGTTGTCAAACATTTTAGTCTAACACTGAGGGAAATTAGAATAGTCTTTCATTTGATGTACTGTATTAAAGGAAGAATGTGAGAATTGACCTTTTAATCCCCACTAGAATATTTACTGGCTCTGCCTTCTAAGCTTCAAGTCTTTTAAACATCTCAGTAGTTATTTAATTAGAATGTCATCATGTGTATTTATTTATACATATATGATTGTGTGCATGTGTATATCAATTTATGTAGATTGGTGTGGGGAGAAACACAGAACCATTAATACATGGTAACATTTTCAATTATGTCTTTTAAATGTGAACTTTTTCCTGAGCTGAAGAGCTGTAGGAGTTATTTAACACTGGCTAAATGTTACCCGTTTCTGAGAAGCAGAAAAATCTGTGTTCAGTACGATATAGGAAATTACATCTTTTTTTGCTTGGCTGGTTGGTTGAGGGGTTTTTTGTTACAATAACTTCTACAGTAGTTTTTCAGAACTGTTGGCTTAGTTAATCAACTGAATGTTCATTCATGTGTGGTCCACACTTCTAAAGGCGTAGGCATTTTCTTAACAGTTTGAGTGAATTCCTTAGAAAACTGAAGCAGAGAAGAATACATCTGTGACTGCAAGAAGGAGCAAAGCTTGATAGCCATTCTCTTTAAATTTCATATAAATTTAGAAAGAATTTCGAAAATACTTTTAAAGATTTTAATATTTTTTAATAAAATAAGGTGAAAGTGATTTTAAAAAGCATATTTAGTTTTATTGATAAAGAGTCTGATAGCACCAAACAGATATCTTGAAAATTAACCAAGTAGAAGGATTCAACTAAAAGTGCAACATTTTTATGGGTTTTTTTCTTCTGCACGAAGGTCATGGCTAGGTATAGAAGTAGGCAAGTTCATAAATTCTTCATACCTGTATAGCAGTTAACTGTGTATGTTTTCCACTTCTTTGCAAAACAGGTTTCAGAAAAGTGCTTCAGCAATGACTCACCTCTCAAAGATGTTTAACAAACAAGAGATTTAATAAATTTAATTTATTCTCTTTAATAAGTAGAAAAGAAGCTTAAGGCATGGTGCGACCAGAAGCTACAAGCAAGCACATGAGGAACAAATTTCTAATGGATTTTTATCCTAGGAGAAGAGGACACAATATTATCCACTGCCTGGAAGATTAAATGAGGGGATGAAAATTCAAGCATGGGAGAGAATGTTTTCCAGTTTATCACTGTAACAGCTTATCTGTGAACCTGCTAGAATCTCCATTGCCTGAGGCTTTAAATTGAGACTAGTTGTCATTAGAAAAGTGCAATAGAGTTCAAATAATGGGTGTTTAAGACGCACATTGCTAGCCTGTATAACACATGCATCATACTAATGATCCT
The DNA here is from genome assembly GCA_013397815.1 of Aleadryas rufinucha. Classification (NCBI taxonomy): domain Eukaryota; kingdom Metazoa; phylum Chordata; class Aves; order Passeriformes; genus Aleadryas; species Aleadryas rufinucha. The sequence goes on along the minus strand of VZTH01003779.1, from coordinate 263,468 downwards.
ATACCTACACATCCTTAAAAATATATTACGTGCAAGAAGACATATAAGGAGAGGAGTTGCTATAATTAAATTACTTCATCTATTTGTCAAATTAATGACAAAATATTTGTATGTAAATATAGGAATGCTAGTGATGCAACTTACTGGTCTGCAAATTTTAAACACACAGGCAAAATATTTATTCTTATTTGCATGTCTTCAAAATGTGTAAGTCATTTAAAACATGAATACATTTCTAATACACACAAAATTTGGAGCAAAGCAGGGACAAAAGTTGTATTAATTACAGTAGCTTTCCTTCACAGCAATCCAAAGTTGTTGCAAGAGAACCATGGCTGATGGGAACATATGAGTCTCCTTTCAAAACAGTACATTTAAAGTCTGACATGTTTTGTCAAAAAAAATCCTGTGGTGAAATTCATGCCACCTTGAACTCAATGATGAAATCAAGTTTTTGAATTTATAAACCAAAGTGTCTTTTGTGACAGAAATGACAAAAGTTAAAAAGAAACCATGCAAGGTCTTCATGGAGTTAAATTTTAATGCTGCTGCAGCTGTTTTTTCCTTTTTATATATGCTTATTTTTCTACTGTGTAATAAATTAATTCTTTGAGAAGCAAAGGAAGGAAGACAGTCTGTCTATTTTGTTACTTGGGTTTTGATTTTGAGATAATCTCTTTCCAAATAAGAGTGTTGTTCTTATCATTAGGGAGCTAGAAGTTATGTGCACTTTTCAGTAAATTACTTGGGTACGTATTTAATTCGAAATATTATTCCTCATTTAGTCCTCAGTTATATTTAGCTGTATAAAATTGTACATTTTATACAGCTAAATACAACTAAATACATTTGATTGTCATGGAAAAGTGCAGACTGATGGAGATAATTAGAACTGGAGAGATAGAAATTACACCAAGGACAAATATCCAAGCATTTTGATAGTTGAAACTCTTATCCAAAGTTATTGGTTCCTTGTTCCTCAGTTTGTTAATTTTTTAACTGAACACCATTCAAAGTAAATCAGTAGTCTCTTAGCACCATTTTTTGTACTGTAGGATGACCTGGCACCAGTACCTGAAGCTGACAGCCAAAATCTGCTGCTTCAAAATGTTCCTCTGCCTCCAGAGCATCAGCTGGAACAGAGGAACAGCTCACAGGGCTGTGGACAAGTTCCTCTGTGGACACCAGAGAGCTGCAATGGGAGCTCCATCTTTCCCATCTGCCTGTGACACATATTCCCAGAGCCTCCAGAGACAGATCTCTCAGTTTCACCACTTCAGAGACTTAGAGGCAAATGGGGAAGAATTGGTCTAATCTGTCAATTGCCAAAGAACCAAGCAACTCACCGCAGAAGGCCAGATGGCTCTATTCCTCACCACCATACTGAGTTTCCTATTTAATTAGAAAATTTCTATTTGAGCAATTCCATATGGAATTCTTACAAACTTGCAGTTAAAGCTATGCAGGTGTGCACGAGCTTTGACAGGCTCAGAGCTTAAATCAAACAAGGATGTTATGATGAGATAAGACAAATTGGGGAAAATAAGCACTAGGAGAATGATAAAGAGTACGACATTGCATGGAACTCTATAAAATGTTATTTCTTCATATTAAAAAGCTTAAATAAATATTTAATATTTATAATTATAAACTAAAACCAAAGTCTGTTTAAAATACCTTTATAAAAAAATAAGTTAACATGGTTTGAACTCAATAAGAGTAGATAATCAAAACAGTTACAAATCTAGTGTGAACAGGTGGCACTTAACTAGAAACTATAGTAACTTCTAATATAAAGATAAAGGGTCTTATCATCTGATTTAAAGATCAAAATGAGAATTATCTCTATGAAGATGGAATTAATATTAAATTATATAGGCTCATTATTTCAGCTCATGTAATGAAAACTTTTCTTTATTACAAAACTATTAAATGTAATTCCATTTAATTTGCCTGACTGATAATTCCTTCCCACAGGACACTCTAAACAAAGGCTAGGAAACCAAATCACTTTTATGCTGGCTTATATCTGAGAAATCCCCTTACACACAGAGGTACTTTTATGAATAAGGATGGTAGAATTTAAGCATAATATTTACAAACTAAAAGACACACAATCCTATACAAATGCAAAACCAGCTATCAATATATCAGAGCATCTCAAAATAAACTACAGATATGTTAGGGTCACTTTAAAAGAGAATGAGTATGGAAAACTCATAACCCTCAGTCTGACTCAACATTCTTCAATCTGCTTTTCAACTGTTTTCATGCCTGGCCGGTGTGAAGATACAACCTCATCAAAATAGCTAGCCTTTTTCTTAAAGCCAAATTAAAGAGGATATTCTGAAATTTTATCATTTTACTTTTTTTTTTTTTTTTTTTTTTT
>VZTH01003779.1:170807-260908 GCA_013397815.1 Aleadryas rufinucha | reverse complement strand
ATTTTTTCATTTTACTTTTTTTTTTTTTTTTTTTTTTTTTTTGCAGACCACCACATCAGGGAGGAATGCACTAAATAAATGCAAGGTGCAGCAAATCCACAGCTGTATCTAACTGTGTGTTTTGACAGCACTGGACATCTGTTCCTTTCTCAGAGCAAAACAAGGGAAGAAAAGAATGAGTGACTGAAGTTCAGAAATCAGATAAAGACATCTACCTACTATTTTACACTCCAAAGGAAACATATGAAAAGTGGACTTACTAAAACTGAATTATAAATATAACAAAGAATGACACAGAGTAAAGGAAGTTGCATCATATTACTATAGTAAAAGAAAAGATTTTGCACCTTAAGTAGATATTTGATGGTATTTTTATTTATGGAGAAAATGCAATTTTGCTAGGGGATAACACTTCCTTATGGAAATCCATGAGAATTTATTATTATATGTGCAACTAATTTAATTTTAACTCACACTGATTAATGGAGTCATAAAAGCTTTTCAGTATGACAAGACTCAAAAGAGTGGAAGAAAATTACAATCCAATTTATTTGGGGATTCTGCATGTGAAATTAAATGAAAGTGTGTGTTTCTTTGTACAATAATTAAATGAAAATACTTAGAATTTAAAAATTGACTCTTTAAGATATTTTTTATATAAAATAAGAACTAAGCTTCACAAGATTTTCCCTAATTCATCGTCAAGTACTATTTACATTATATTAACGACCCTAATAAAAATTCCGAATGCATGTATTGGTATTATGATTGAACTGAAAAAGAAAATCTTATTTGCCTTCAATTTCTGCATTCTCTTCAGAGAAATTATGTTTTGAAAAGTTTATTTCCCCTTCCCTTAAGAATATATTCCTTTGGGAATGCTTGGAGCACTAGTTACTGTTGAATTAACGTGCTTGAAATTCGTCTTAAAAATCCATTTTTTCACTGAAATATTTATTTCTACCACATACTATTATTATGAATACTGGACAGTTCCTTCATATAAAGTTCTGTTTGGAGAATGTGAATGAAAATTTGTTTATACCCTGCAGGAGTTTAGCAAGTGATCTGGGTAGGGAAAAACCCAGGCCTTCTGGCACAAGAATATCATGTTTTGCGCTAGGTGCAATATATCTAGCTAATAGTCAAAAGGTACATTCTGGAGAAGGCGTTTCTAAATGTACCTGTCCTGTGGGAAGGGATACACTTTTTCATTAAGGTTTGTCTCGACTTCTTTCTAAGGTATTTCAGATTGATTTATTTTGAATATTCTACACAAAAGGAAGACCAAACAATAAATTTATAAGATACGCTTTCTTGCGTGACTTATTTTGGAGGCTGCCTCAGTTACTTTCTTAAAATGCATGATAAAATTAATATTTGAGACACAAATATATGTTACCATTACATAAAAAATAAAATATGAAGCTTACAGACACTCTACAGAGAGAACATCAAGCTTTTATTTCTTGTCTTCTGTTTTGTTCAAATTTTAAAAATTATGTGTAAATGCCTTGATGCATTATGTTTCTCTCCAAACCTGGAAGAATACTTCTATCTTTTATTTATCTAATATATTTAAATTAATCCTGATGGTTTTTTATTTTGTAAACTATGGTCTTTTCTTAAGACTGATACATTACTGTTTAAAATAATTGCAGCAATAATCTATGGAACACTGATTTTAATACGTGACTGTATTTTCCTTTAAGTTTATGATGGAGAGACAGCAGGAAGATATTACAGTGCAAAAATAACGTTCTATTACCAGAACTGAAGTTACTTGGTTTCTGATCTTAAATACAACATTCAAACTTCTCTGTATTTCTCTTTGGCCCACAGTAGAAAGATTTTGAGAAAGATGGTTTGTTTGTTTGGGGTTTTTTCAATGCTTCAGATATATTTTAATTTGTTACATTATCCGATATATGGTTTGTGTTTTTTTAAATGAGAGAAATTCTCAGTACAACACTGAATACATGTCCTTTTATATTTTCCAGTAAGAAAATATATCAAAACTAATTAAACAGTGTACATTGTATGATGAAAATTTGGGAAAATAACTTTCATTACTTGAAATCACAGTAATTAACTACCAAAGGATATACAGAACTAGTCCCTAATACCCAAACTGAAATTCTGAGAACATAGCTAAGAATGTTTGTGAAAATTTCTTGGGGTTTTTTTCCTTTTTTTTTTTCAATGACAAAATATATTGTCATTCATAATTTTTTAAAGAAAGTACAGCAAATAAGATTTATTAAATTATATGATGGAAATCCAGATGTGTTACATTTGTTATAGGTTTAATATTTTTTGATATGCTTGAAGCCTCTGTAAAATTATAAAGGCTGATAGCAGGACCAATATACAAATTACTGCAATACTGAAACTAAAAACTACCAAAGGTAAACTGAATCACATTCTAAGAAATTACTGTGTTTTTCAGAATTAACAAGGAATACAGCATATTCTTAGACATAATAATTCTACTTATTCCAAGTTAGTATATTTTAAAAAGTAATTAATGGCATTCTTATTTCCTCCTAATATTTCTTGATATATGTCTGGTAGCATAGTATTTTTTTATTATTATTTTTAGGGGTTTTTTTAGGTATTCCTCTAAATTTCTTGAAGATACAACAATATTACAACTATAATACGTAGTTACCTGAACAGAAGCAAAGGTCTTGAAGAGTTTCTTTCCCTAAAATTAATGTTTCTTGCATAAAATCCTTTAAGATTCTGAGATCTATGCAAATTTAAAGCTTTCCTAACAGTGAATTTATTCTTTGGAAGACCTTTTATTGTGCAATGTACATACTACAAATTTTATTCATCCCATTTTAGCCTATCATTGGTAATAACATTTGTGTAATAAATTTAAAAAAGGATGCTAAAAACAAAAACATAATTAGACAGCAACACGAATAGCATATCCCCGAAGTAGTCTTTTGACAACGCATGTACAGAGTGCTTTCCTTTATCTCCCTGTTCATTAATTTTATTCTCAATAATCAAAATGCAGGTCATCATATTTGCCTGAGGGTAAATTAATTTCTTTTCTGTCTCTTGTGAAGAAGGCTTTGATTCAGCTTTTTTAAACTCCAGAAATCTGAATTAAGCAATCATTTTCCTCAGCATCCTATGAACTGCGTTTATGTTTAACAGGTCTCTAAATCAGACTTGACCTCCAGGTTGTTTTTTCCGAACAGAAGCAGAGATCCTGCTAAAACATCAATTGCATACACTCAAGAGACTTAGAAAAACAATAATAATAATAATAGTAACAATTTTAAAAAATCTCATTTGGAAATCTAACTTCAGGTAGTAAATGTTTTAAAAGGAAATATTTCAGACTATATGCTTCCAATAGACAAAAAGGAATAATAACTACCAAAAAAAAAAAAAAAGTACTTATTTGAAGATATAATAAGAGAGACATACAATTACAATTAATTACAATATAAGGAAGATATTAAGCTATGTAAAGTGTGTAAAGGAGGGCAATGAACATGATGAAGGGCCTTGAGGGGAAGCCTGAGGCTTCAGCCTGAGCCTGAAGCTATGAGGATCAGCTGAGGTCAGTTGGTCTGTTCAGCCTGGAGGAGACAGAGGACAGACATCATTGCAGTTACAAGTTCTTCAGGAAGAGGACCGGCTGGCACTGATCTCTTCTCTGTGGTGACCAGTGACAGGACCTGAGGGAATGGCCTGAAGCTGTGTCAGGGGAGGTTTAGGTTGGATATTAGAAAAAGATTCTTCACCCGGTGGGTGGTTGGACACTGGAACAGGCTCCCCAGGGAAGTGCTCACAGCATCAGCCTGACAGAGTTCAAGACCATTTGGACAATGCTCTCAGGCACATGGTGAGACTCTTGGGGATGGTGCTGTGCAGGGACAGGGGTTGGACTCGATGATCCTTGTTGGTCCCTTCCAACTCAGCATATTCTATGATTCTGTGATTATGTTCAATCTGGTCATCATAATACATTTCACAGTAATACAGACCATTGCTTTTGTTTATATATGGGGTAAATATTTGTATAAAAACACAGAAAATTCAAGACTTTTATTTTTTTGAAATCAGAATCAGTAGAAACTATACCCTTAGACTGTTGCTCTCTCATTTCTCACCTGCAAGCTTCATATTTATTCACATAATAAAATAGGATCTTACCTGTTGTAATAAATATAGATTTTTCTGTAAAAGACCTCAGACTAGTTATGAGTAGGCCCTGGAAAATTTTTTCATATAGTAATAGCCTATACTCAACTACATAGAATAATAGAATCACAGAATCATAAAATCCTAGAATAGTTTGGGTTGGAAGGGACCTTTTAAGGTCCTCTAGTCCAACACTCCTGTTATGGACAGGGACTAGATCAGGTTGCTCATAGCCTCTTCCAACCTGACCTTGAATGTTTCCAACAATGGGACATCTGCCATCTCTCTGGGCAACCTCTTCTAGTGTTTCACCATGTTTTAAGAAAAAAAAATTCTTTATATCTAGCCCAAATCTACCATCTTTTAATTTAAAATAATTGCAAATATTTCTAAAGGCCCTGCTAAAAAATTTGTCTCTCTTAAAGCCCCCTTTAGGTACAGGAAGGCTGCCATATGGTCTCCCAAGAGCCTTCTCTAGGCTGAATAACCAAATATTCAGTGTGTTTTCACAGAAAGAATGCTCCAAGCCTTGGATCATTTCTGTGGCCTTCCCATGGACCTGCTCCAACAGGTCCATATTTCTTGCCAACACAAATGTATGCATGTTCTGCAAAACCTCCAGTACCTCTTTGAGCTGTGCCCATGATACTTGACACTGCAAACATGAAGTCAATGAGAAACGTGACTAAGAATTTCCGAGATCCCAGCTTAATTCATTACTATTTGGAAACCAAAAATGCTTCTTCCCGTATTAAGTAGTTTTAATCTTTAATATCAAGTGGTTAAGTAACCTTTTCAGGAAAAACTGGAAGAGAATAAGTTTCCATTAAGTATTAGGAAGAAGTTCTTTACTGTGAGGGTGGTGAGGCACAGGAACAGGCTGCCCAGAGAAGTTGTGGGTGCCCCATCCCTGGAGGTGTTTAATGCCAGGATGGATGGGACTCTGAGAAACCTGGTCTAATGGAAAGTGTTCATAGCAGGTGGGTTGGAAGTGGATGATCTTTAACGTCCTTTCCAACCCAACCCATTCTATGATTTTCTTATCCTATAATTGGTTTGAGGCTATAATGAAGACAAGGTAGATGAGAAAATAAACCAATTTCTTTTGATTTCTTGCTGGCTACTATTTAAGCTGTTCTGTTCTTAGATGTTAAAAACAATGTTATTTTTATTTCTTGAGGAATTAAGGACTAGCATATATATGAAAATATGAACATGTATGAAACCTTTAAAAGATGCTCTGCATTTTTTGAGCAGGATAAAAAATAAGAATCATAATGTGACTCTCTTTTTTAATGAGAAGAGCCTTTTCCCGCTGTACATAATCATGTGAAAAAGCTTTCAGAACAATACTTTAGTGTAATAATTACATTCCATAAAAGTGAGACAAATACATTCTTTTACATGATAAATTAAATTCTCTTTTTTGAAGGCAAAGGTTCAATGCCTGTCTTAGGCAATGTAATGGGAAACACAAAAGAGGTCCCAAGCCATCTTTCCCCAAAAGAAAAATCATTTCTTCCAGAAAACTCTGATTGCCTTTCTAGATTTTTTTATTACTTGCTTTAAAGTGATCAAAATGGCAGGAGATCTTCATTTCAAAGCCTGTTTTACAGTTTTAGAAAGTGCTAAGAAACATTTCTTACTAACCAAGGTTAATTTTTTTTTCCTTTGCGTCAATTTCCTTTTTTTTTCCTCTGTTGCTGCTACTGTCACCTAAACAGTTCTTTAATTTTGTGCTCACAGCATCACTTTAGAATATCAACTGGGCATAGGATCTTGGATTTATCTTCACACACAGGTAAGCCAGTTCAGTGTTGGTCTGGCATTGCTGTATGCCAAGGTGGTAGGGAAGAGTCTGTATTGATTACACATCACAGACACTTTTCTTCCAGCAGAAAAAGGACAAAAGCTCATCTTCATTAAACCTAGGCAAGGTTTTAATGCAAAAAAAATCAGCTTTCTCTTTCATTTGACCATGACAGGTGGAAAGCAATGGAATGAATATGTATAGCCCAGAGAAACAAGGCTTACAAGAAATAAAATGTATGGTATTTCTCAGTACCACTGCAATGGATATGCCTATTTTGACAGAAAATTAGCTGAGATGAGCAGGGACTGCCTGATTTTCTATGTCAAGGAAATAGATACATATAATATAATTTAAACAGTTTTAAAGACCTTTTCACAGAAGCACATACAACATTTTTATTATATTCTTTTTGGGAAAATTTCAGATTAAATAGAAGTAGAAAAAAACACAATTCAAAATATATACAAGGGTGAGTTCAACAACATTTGACACCATTATTTAAGAACTGCTGGTAAGCTTTATGATGCCTATACGAAGCTTATTTTTATAACTGTTTTAAGGTCAGACTCAGCACTGTTTAAAAGCAATCTTGTGCCCAGGCTACTTCAACAGCTTTAGTTGTCCGGCAGGCTCAAACAATTCATTGAATTAGACCTTCGTTTTTAAAGCACCTGAGTAGAAGACTCCAAATAATATATTTCTTGACATTGTGAGATTGCAATTGAAAGCATGGAGCAGTGTGAGACTGGATAGCCTGCTATCATCCTTCGAAACATTCCACTCCAAGGACACTTTAGGAGAAAACAGGAAAACAGCTTTCTCTTCCATATAAATACACCAGAGTAGAAAAATTTTGGTAGCTATGGCAGAATTGATAATTGCAGTTTTTTTAAAAGCAAATGAGAACTCAAAAATTTCAGTATTTGGCATGCATTGTGGCTTCAAATCCTATCGAACTCAGTGAGCAAAAGAAAGAATACATGAATTGGTGAGGGAATTCAGAGAAAGGACAACTTGAACTGCAAAACCCATGAGAAATGTCAGCTTGCAAATTCTTGAGGCCAGAAGCCCTTAACAGGACATAAATAACTGTATTTATGTCTTCTTTCTAAAAACGTGACTGCACAATGTGTGACAGAGATCAGACTGCAGCCAATGTGGCAAACTCTAGCACTTGCAAATACTGATATTTGCCTCAGATTATGATTTAAAACATTCAACATCTTTAGAGAAATTCAAAGCATATATGAATAATTTGCAGACCTAAGACCAGTCATTTTCAGCAACAGCAGATTTAATCCCATACAAAACATGCTTTAACTTGTCTAGTTAGTGGAATATGAATCTGCATTTTATCACCAATATACGATGTGTTTTTTTGAGACCCTTTGCAGTGGATCATACCAGTGTTTTAGACAGTCACAATGACTCAAATTTAAACATTTAGGGATACAAACATAAAAATATATGGCCTTTTTGTAAAAAAAAAAAAAATTCATTTGTGCTTGGGACTTAAAATTAAATGGAATCTGAATACATGAATAACTTGTTACTGGCTTGCTATATTACATATCAGCTGATCGTTTGAATCTGGTTACTCCAGAGAGTTAAAATGGATCAAAGTGACTTTTACACCGTACAGTTTAAAATTATTCTTTTAGTAGATGGCCCACAATGTTTCACAGTAGTATAACTGGTATGTGGGATATACAGCTTGGTATTCCCATATCTTCATGAACAAGAAAGTTGCAACAAAGAATAAGTGATAGATCAATTTCTTTGAGCAGAAGTTGGAGAGACTCAAAAAGCAGGTGAGTTCAAGGTAAAACACATAAATAGATGTGAATAAATCACAGAGATATGTACTGACAGGAAAAACTAATAGGGTGGAGATTGGCTACAAGGAAACGGAAAAAAGAATAATGGAAAACGTGGCAATGGTAAAAAGAAACATGTTATGGTAATAAATTATGATAGCATATTGGTCATACACACTTCCCTTTTCAGAAGTAGTGGATACTGTGGTTGAAAAGTGGCAAATTACAGATACTAGTGAGAAAAGCTACTAAAAGGCAAGAAGAGACAAGAAGAGAAAGAAAATTTTTAAAAATTATACCACAGGTATATTGACCTGACCATGACACATTCTTGAAACGTGTCTGTCTTCTATATCTTTAGTATAAAGACTTTCAGATGAAGGTGTTTTTGTATAATCTATCCCATACTGAGCTGAATTGTGCCTCCTTCCTGAGCTAGGATGCTGAATTACAAAAGAGCAGAAATAAAACAGGATAGAATGGAATGGAATGGAATGGAATGGAATGGAATGGAATGGAATGGAATGGAATGGAATGGAATAGGATAGAATAAAATAGAATAGAATAGAATAGAATAGAATAGAATAGAATAGAATAGAATAGAATAGAATAGAATAGAATAGAATAGAATAGAATAGAAGACACAATAATAGTCTAGTCCCATTGCCTGACCTACTCAGGGATGACCAGAAGTTAAAGCATATTATGAAGGGCATTACCCAAATTCCTCCTTCTGAGGCAGTGACAGGCATGGGGTATTGATCACCTCCCTGTGAAGCCTGTGCCACTGTTTGACCATCCTCCCATAGTCCTTTGAGAGAGTCAACAGCACCTCCCAATTTATTATCATCAAAAAATTTATTAATTGTGCACTCAACACTAACACATACAGATCATTTATAAACCTGTCGAACAGAACTGGCTCTAGAATTGATTCCTGAATAGCTACTGGGAACATGAGAAAAATTGTAAATCAGTATCATTGAACCACAGAGAGTATAAATTGAAAAATATTAAGCAAAAAAGGATTTTTTAAAGGAAGTGTAGTCTGTTATGCTACCAGGAAAGTATAAGGAGGTGAAAAAAGAGGAAGGAAACTCAAGAGAACAGACTTCAGCAGAAAGAGTCAGAAAACCTACTCTTTGTGGCAGCTTGTTTCAGCTTCCACTCACTCCATTGACCCACATCATAGGAGGGAAGAATGTAAAGGAGTCCATGGACAAAGGGGAATATGCCATGTGTAGTACAAGAGGAGCTTAGAAAAGCATTTGATACAGGGCCTGAGGAAACCTGGCTTCAAAGAATAACTTGAAGTAATCTGGATGTGAACCAGTCTTCTATGAACCGAAAACTGCCTGAAGGACAAGGCACAAGAGTAAAAGAAAAATATAAGTGTCTGTGCTGCCTGATCTATGAAAGCAGTACGTTATCTGAAGTCCCTTACGCTATTAAACTAGGGTTGACAACTACAGAAAGAGAAGTAACACCAATGAAAGGAGAAGTAGAGGTCAAATGGTCTAACATTGAGGAAGACCACACAGAAATGTATTCTGAAGTGTATCTACTCTAAGAGCAGCGATTAACAGTGATCCTTGCACATAAGTTAATGGAGAAGTGTTTACAGCAGTGTCAAAAACATTAATTCAACATCATGTCATAGCAAGTGATGTTTTCTTATATATTTCTACATGTAAATTGCTGGGTTCCATTCCGGGGTTTGGCACCAGCAGGCTTTCCCAACACACCGGCGGTATAAACAGGAAGGACTCCCATGTAGGTTTCAGCAGCAGACTATTCCATGCTGGAACCCAGTGATGAAAGCCTTGAACAGGGGGAAAACCAAAGACTTTATCCAGGAGTGGGGGAGAGCATTGTGTTCAGGGGGGCGGGACATAGGCGGGACCCTGGCACACAGGGGAAAAGGGGCAGGGAGCCAACAGGCCAGCCAGGGAAACCGAACCGGGACACACTTGCACGGCAGAACAAAGCATCCCGGGCGGCCCCACCCCAACCCAGGGGGACATCTCAGGGTCTGTCCCTTTAGCGGACTCTCTCATGGCTCCCACAGTAAATGACCAAGGCAAAGAAACTGGTTACCACATTTCTCATCCAAACTAAATATGTATTAAACCCATTCGCTGAAGAAAGATGGACAGGATAGGAAAAAATATGCAGGCAAAGCTATTAATATCCTCTGTATTCAAGAGTATTGGCAATACTCTACTTTTGGGTAATATAAATGCAAACAACATATGCAAATGGGTAATATAAAGCAAACAACAGAGGAAATGACAGAGAGCCACCACCTCACCTGGTACATTCTGTTTGATTTAAGTACACAAAGTTTGACCAAAAAACTGTGTTGAAAGAAGTTTACAAACAGAATGTATGTTCTGCCTCCCCAGAAACAGTGCATCAGAGTAAAGTATGCTCAGTCTGTCCTGTGGGATACAGTCCTGAATCACTGGAATACTTGCAGAATTTTGCAATAAATAGTAAGGACGCAGGGTCAATCCTGGTATCTGCATAATGAAGCTACTTTATTTTTTACCTTACATTTGGGCCTAACCGATTTACAGAATTGTACCAGTTTAAAGTTGTGATTTTACATTGCTTTAACTAAACCAGTGTAAGATTGACAGCATTATGTTTTAATGTTTTGTGTAGGATTTACTTCTTTAAAAACTTTACAGTCATAAGTGAAACAAATGCAGACAATTTAAGCTGATTTCAGCTATAAGAAAACCCATTTGTTTCTTGCATTGCTTCTGCTACCTAAGCTAGTTTTGTTCAATCTTTTCCAGCTGGACAATTTCAATGTGAATTTTACAGTTGTTTTCAAGCCAACAGAACTATGCCTGCGTTGTAAGAAATAATTTTAGTAGTTAGAGCTCTTCTCCATTAAAATCAATGTTTGTCAAATACTACTCAAAAAATATTTTTTTAATTACGATTTCGCTAGTCCCTCTTGATCACATCAGCTGATACCAGTCTCATTCTCTTTACTTAATATACTGAACACATAACTAAGACCAGCATTCTCTACACTTTGATATGAAATTTATATTAGAAACTTGTTTACGGTTTGGAAGAAAGTGATTTTTTTCCACATATGAATCTAAATGCATTTCTCCTTTAATAATTTTTTGTTCATTTGGGCAAAATTCCTTACTATAACTCCGGTTAGCTATTCTCCAAGTGCACCCCACATTGAAATGAAATGTGCAGTTTCATGATGTATCAAATATGTTATTATAATCTTTTCCTAGAGAGTTAAATTAGTGGAAAACTTGCTCTCCTGAGAAGTACGCTCACATGACTGGCAATCCACAGAATATGGCATGGGAACTCAGACCAGTACAGCAAACCATACAAAGAATACCTACTACAAAAATTGGAGGACATTTAGACTGTGTTAAAATAATTTCTTGCCTTTTCACACGTTAATAATTCAATCTGGCTAAATTCTGAACTCAGAAGATTTTCAATGTTTTGCTCAGGTCATAACAGTTTATTCTTTGTACGTGACTTGGGTCCTAGAGTTTTGTGTAGGTATTGTTCTTTAGATCCTCATTTACTTACCTTAAGCTCGTATTCCACAGTGGCTAGAAATGGATTTGTTAAATTAATATGAATTAATATCTGACTGTGTGTTCTTACACTTAGACATTCTTGCTCTAAAACATGTGCATCTTCTTTTTAATATACTGTTGTGGATCAACTCTGCTGAAGATAGGCACCATGGAGTCACTCACTTCCCTCCTCCAGCGGAATGGAGGAAGAAGAAAGGAGAATAAAACCAATAAAAATTGGGGGTCAGAATAAAATTAAAAATCAATCAAACAACACTTTAATAGGTGAATGGTAAGTGGAAGAAGAATGATTAAAAACTAAACAAGTGATACAAAAACAATCACTCACAATCTTATTTGGTCAGACCAATGTCCAGTTTCCAAATAAAAAGTAGGTAAGCACTCATTTTTTTCATTTCAGTGTCAATCATGTTATTACATATTATGAAATATCTCTTTGGATATTATGGGTAATCTGCCCAGTTCTGTCCCCTCCCTGCACACCCTCTCCCTTCCCAGTGTATTCACTGCAGGGGCAGAGTGAGATACCAAAGAGGCTTTGATGCTGTGTAAACATTGCTTTCATCAAAAATCTAAAATACAGCATAATATAAGCTGCTATGAAGGAAATTAACTCTATCCTAACCAGGTCCAGTACAAATACTGAAATGAACACTAAATTTTAAAATAGGAAACATGGGTTCATTCTCTTAAGGAAATAAAAGATGTGACATCGTAATATAAAAATAAAATACACTTCCTGTAGAATAAGTCGTAAATTCTCTTTACTTTATAGACTATTTACATAAAGTTACCTTTCCTCTTTTTTGTAGTAAAGGCCTTTTTGGAAGGATATGATCAGGTCATATTACCAGTTGATTGAAACACAGTCGAGGCAAATATGTTTTTATCTATAGCATATATGTAGGCATGGACAGTCATTTCACTGCTCAAGTTTCTTCAAGTAACACCTTCTGGTGCTTCAGCTTGGTGTAGTAATATACCTTTTGCACATTTTCTTAAGAAGGCATTTCACAGTAGTGTTCCCTTGATTAAACTGGAAATGGATCTTCAGGACGTATCCTTTTCAAATATTGGAAGTTAATCAACAATTAAAATTCAGTCTTCCCTTACATATCAGATTTATAACTAAGTGGTATTCTACAGCCTTTCTTTTGAGTTCATAAGCAGGTTTCACTTTTATACCTGGGTTCAGAAAACCAGTGCAAATGCTGCCTGTAGTACTTGACTGCATGAGCTTGCCACTCCCAGACATAAAACTGCAGTGCACACTGAGTGCACTAATGACTAAGCAGCTTTATAATAATCTTTGCTTTTAACAGCCCGCCTTCACCAGGTTTTATTTTAATTGCTTCATTAAAATATTTCAAAGCCCATCTGAGAATCTCATCTGTTCACCCTTAAAACTTCTTTCAGAGAAAACTGATTCACTTCCCCTCTGATTTCCTGTCACGAGAGTGAATTATGTAAATGCGATGAAAAAATAATTGATTGCAGAGCTGCAAACTAGTGGGAATTTGTGGAGAACACAGGCTGGGATATCTGAGGGACATGAAATAATAGTGACTGCAGGGATAAACAGAGATGGGGAGTAAAGACAAGGTTCAATTTCCATTAGCGGGTTAATCTTCAGCAGGTACTTTGCATTTATAAAACCTCTGTGTTTGGGAAGGTGAGACAAAATTTAGGGAACTTTAATCAGGAGTACAAAAAAGATTCATTTTCTGCTTGATTGAAAAAAAATGCAATATTTAATTATCCAAATGTATTTACACTTTGAAAACAAATTTCCAATCATTAACTGCAGTAAATACTGAAGTTATTTATAGTATATTCAAATACAGCCGATTTAGCTGATTTAATAAAATAAGGAAAAAAAAAGTGTCCTAACATACTTGGAAAGGTCTGCTTCTGAAAGGAAGGGCTGCATTTTTACAAAGCATCCAGGATCAACTATTACTATTTATATAAGAGAATAGTAACTGGTAATCAATGATGAGTTTGAAAAAGTAGCTGGTACCCAGACAACTCAAAATAAATATTCTGAAATTCCAAACACTTACTTGAAACTTGATTTTGATTTAAAAAAAGCAGCTTCGATGGTAGAACTGTAAATATACTAGCAAAGAATTTTAGTCAGAAGAAAAATTTCATTCTTGTTTGCAAATCAAATGATGTAATATAAATTTGGTATGCCAGATGCACATTGATACATGGGATTATTTGAGGGATTGCAAAAACCATATCTGGTTAGGAAAAATAATAATTATTTTTTCTGGTTTCTTTTCTATCCTATTAATTGAAGTGAAGCTTAAAGTAGTAAATCACCATGCCTTATTGTTTGATTCATTTAGACTTATCCAATGTGCACATAAATTTTATAAAGACAATATGTTTATATAATTTTTTTCCTCCTCCTATCTGTATTTTTTTTTATTTTATCCCACTGACTCCACAATAACTGAAAATGTCAGTGTTACTCACTAAAGCATTTTTTATTTTAATTGGAGAGAAACTTTTGCAAAAATTTTAGATTTACGGTGTTCTCTGAGAATGGTTTGGCATGTATTTTATTTAATCTGGTGATTAGAGAAGTCCCAGACAGGAGTTCCCCACTGAGAAAGTTCTGCCTAAAGGAATTGGCTATAGAAATATTTTTAACTGATCCACATACTAGGACTAGTTTGTAGGGGTTTTTTGATAAATGTAAAACTGAGACTTACTTTTCATCATTGATTGTGCTGTAGCCTCTGGATCTGCTTTAAGGGATTATTCATAAATCGGTTTGCTATCTAGTCACTTAACTTGTGTATATAGTTTCAAATGAACACTGTCATTTGTAGTTCTGTCCTGTCTCTTAACTGAACCCTTGCTCAGTTTTCTGTTCTGAGACAAAGGACTTTTTTCCAAAAACTAATCTAATTCAGACTGTCCCACTGTGAATTCATAAGTTTCTTTATACTAAATGCAGATCTAGTTNCCAACCAAAAACCTCAAAACTACCCCAACGAAGCTACCAAATCTTTCATTGTAAGGTTCCAAACCTGGTTTTGAGTTTCATCAATTTATTCTTTAATAACTAAGTATCTGTAGGCATAATAACTATTACCAAGGCAACTGAAATATCAATTTATGTTATTTCTTGCTTGTTTTTCCACCAACCCTGCAGGATTTGGATGACATGTGACTATAGACAGGTTGTTTATAAAACAAAACTGGGTTTCTCTCTTCTTATGCTTGAGGTCACGTCTGATCTTTTACTGACAGGGAGACAACTCTCAGGGAGACTGACGCATTCCGTGCATGGGGACAGGAAAATTGTCTCCACCTGACCATTTCAGCAGTGACTACATGGGATGAACGTGGTGTCCTGCGTGTGTCCATCCCTATATGAGCACTAAGCATAAAGACCCCTCGCTTTGTGATTTGTAATGACGACAGGAATGGGAATGGCTCCAAGGAACTTTATGAACCTGATCTGGATAGAGATGAAAGACCAGAACTTCAGATTCTTCAAAGGCTACATGATGAAAATTTGTGTCTTGGTCATAAAAATTTTGCATTTTGGAATTTACGTCACTTAGTGCAGCATGTAAGTCATGTAAGTGCCACGCAATTTTCATTTCATGTGGCTTATAATGGAAAAGATATCTATGCTATTCAGTTTATGTTACACTGGTAAATTTTAATCTTAAGTGGGAGATATACAACTGAATTAAATCAAATGGACACATGTTTTTAATTTACATCTTTGGGAGTATTTTAACTGTAATTCTAACATTATTAGTAAATTTGCTCTACCTTTCTCTGTATTTTTCTCTCCAAATAATCAGATATTTGCTGATAAATATCCTTCCCTATCTAAAATTAGGAACTCTGATTATAACATCTACATCTTTGATGAGAAAAGTCTTTTAAACTGAGTGCTAATTATGATTAATTTATTCATTGATGCTGCTATCATTTATATTCAATGCACCTGTTAAAATGGCAATAAACATTCAAATATAGCTTTTTATTCATTTGCTTTAAGGGAATAAAAATATTTTTCTAATCAGTAATCATATTTTTTATTTATAACATTCTTAATGAGAATAATATGGGGTTTTTTCAGTATTGAGATTGTCACAAAACCACCAAGAGATATAAATTTGCAAGTCCAGAAAAACAAAATAAATATACACCAGTTGTAGATAGTCTGCCACCACCTTTTGTTTATCATCAGTATGGAAATAGCAAAATCTTTCAAAAAACCCCAAATATTGATTTTAAACGGATTTTGTATGGATGAAATATGGATTTTCCTTGTTCTTTCATGCAGAAACATTTCACCACATGTATAATCTTGTTGCCTAGGTAAAAATACCCAATAACTCAGATACTCGCCTGTTCCAACATGTGCAACAAGCCTGGAACTGGTTGTGAAAAACAGTTTATTTAAAAAATTACTCCTTGTTATTCTTTAGGGCCACAGCACAATTATATACAGAGAATCCACATGGAACTGAAAGGGAAATGAGATCTGCTAAATGCATACCCACTTTCTCCTAAGCACCTTCACAAAAGCTAACCTGGGGTTCACATGGGTTTTGGGGATGACCAAGGCTTCATTCAGTCATAATTCTGCTGACCAATTAGGCAGGGTTTTGCAATCTCAAGATGTTCAATTATTCTAAAAATCCATGATAAGCAAAGGTGCAGACTTGTTCCAAATGCTTTAAGTAGTTCTGATTTTGGGGACAGAAGGAAGTCCTTAAAGGGTTTTTGCTTATCCCTACAGCTCACCGCTAGGAGAGATGACAAAAACACATGAGCAAATGACTGACTACACTTCTCCCTGTCTAAAGCATTCCATACAGAAGCAAAAGCAGTCTTAGCTGGGAACTTAGATGTGTTTTGTCTCCATGCCTGAGAGGGGGACAGGAGCAGGCCCGTCATCAGGGTTACAGACTCCTTCTCCCAAAGTGATAAGGAGTGGTAAAGGGCCTCAATACAGAGAACAGAAGCTGTGGCACTGTCTGGTCCTCAAACAACAATAAGAAAGAAAGAAAGCATCGGTGGTTGGTGGGTTGATTGATTTGTAGTTTTTGTTTTTTTCATTTCAATGAAAACTCAGCTCTTGGTTTGCTATAATTTTTACCTTCATACTATTAATTATTTTCAACTTTTAAGATGACTTCTTAGAACTCATAAGAGCAACAGCAGGATCCAAGTGTATTCTATGAAGTTTTACAGATTAAGAACATGTTTATTGTATGAATAGGAGAGAATTATACAATGACAAAAAGTAAAAAGCCTTTCAAACCAGCAACTTCACTCTGATAAAGTATCTGAGCAAATAATAAAGACACCTTTTACCATCATTATCTGAATGATTCACTGAAAATTGAATGATTCAGTAGCTAAAAATCCTGAATGATTCCTTAAGTTAAAAATGGTCAACGTACATAACAAATCTACTTTATGTAGGGCACTTACTGGAGTTTATAAATTGATCTTGTAAAAGCCAATGGTCTCTTACCTCTCTCACCCTTATTGATATCTATATCAAAATTCAGTTACTAGAAATGTTAGAAAGTCTAAAGCAAAGACATAGCTCTCCTGAGCATGGCTGAACATACTTTAAAGTGCATCATCATTAAATTAACAGTCAATATTTAAAATCAGTTTTGCACTTTTGCCTGGAGAGATCTTAAATATATTAAATATTCAAATGCAACCAGCACAGAGTTTCTGGATGAAATCTGTGGTCCTGCCATACTGTGTTGTTGACCACTGCTAGTCATACCAGGGTAGCACATAGAGACTTCAGCCATCAAAACCTGAAACTTGAATTCAGAATCAAATCAAGAAAGCAGAATTTTATACAACTTTATCAGATCTACTCTTTAAGCCAACAGTCAAAACTTTCAAGCAAATGTGGATAGATATCAAATAAATTAAATCAAATTAATAATTCTTCTAATAAAAACAATTTTAATAGTTTGTTGCTTCTTTATCTGACACAGAAGAAAAAATGATAACGATAAAAGATAAAATGCATACTGACCTAAAGTTAGCAGAAGCCATGGCAGGGAAGAAACTAACAGTTTGAGTGTGTTATACACCCTAGTATTATCTCAATTATCCCAATGCACAGAGTTGAGTTTTGGCCACAAACTTCTCTCATCAAACTGGGAGAAATTACAATTTTTCTTTTTTGAAACTCAAATTCTTACGTTTTTTTAACTATAGGAAACTTTGAGAATTATCCATTAGTACAATTTGAAATCACCTACATGCATACAACCCCTAAAGAGAAATTGATTTGAAAAGCTTTCTATTTTTCACCTTTCATTTCACCTTATCCCTCTGATTCTCAGTAACAGAGTTCTTCACAAGCACCTTGAAAGTAAATTGTCACATTTTCTGCTCCTTGAAATTTGGCCCCAAATGTACAACAGCAATGATGTTACCAGAAAAAAAGGTTTCTGAATTTATATTTGTAGTCATATCTTGAGTCTTTGCAGAAGGTCATCATGGAAATAAGCATAATGAATACTTGACAAACTACAGCAGCTCTTTGACATATCTTAAGACAATCATCATTAATACAAGTCGAGACCAATTCATGTTAGTTATTCACAATGTATCCCTGGCCAGTAAATTTTCCTGCAAATACTTGCCTGCACGCAGGCAACAAAAAAATGAACCTATTTATTTGCTAAAATACACAGCATGTGAATGAAGAAACTTAAATATTCAAAAAAGACTAGATATGTTTCTGGTATATATGCGTTGTTTTATCATCAGACAAAAAGTACTAACATATGAAATCTACTGGAATTATCAAAGTGTTAAACAAATACACCATCTTTCTTGTAGTGATTATAAAGTTTTATAACAATAAAGCTCCTGAAATATATTGAAAATATGAAAGGTAAATTCCCCTTTCCTTAACACATCTCATTTCTAGCATCACCACTCACATGATTATTGTCAATTTCCTACTGTATAAAGCCAGAAAAGTAAAAAAGATCATTTGAGAGGACTTTCAAAGAGTCATGTAAACTTAATCACCAGAATAAAATTTTTAGAAAGACTAATATTATGCTCTTGATTTCATAAAGAATAAAACACCCAAGAGTAACAATATATTTTACTGAAGTTTCCAGTTCAGATGCTGAAAATTCTTGTTAGCTACAGTAAAAAAGTTTCTGGTGTAAAAGATGCCAGAAAAAGATGAAAAATACTGAAAAAAAATTAGAAAATTATTATAACAGTAACAAACACAGAAGTTATTCCTGTACTGTTTACCAGCACACATCTGTATAAAAGCCCTTGAATTTCAATAACAGGGATTGAAGAACAGAAGGAAGGAAATTCTCCATCCTCCTCCTCTGGAGAAGACTTCTTGGTATTCAGTTTTTTATTTAAAGGAAGTAAATTAAAAACTTGTCCAATTTCCAGACAGCATTAAAACAGCTGGTCACAAGGATGTCACCAGTTGTGGAAGTGTTTATAGGCAGCAATCTTTCCTCCTATAGTCACGGAGTAACAAATTAACTTTCGAAGTGATTTTGAAGGCCCCTGAAGAAGCAAGAAAAGAGAAAAAAAAATCTTGTAAAACTAGGTTGAAATAGTTTCACTCAGTGCTCTTAAATCATGTGAACTTGAAAAACCAAGCCTCAGCACGTGTACATAAATATGCATGCGCTGGGCAGCAAGATTTTCATAAACCCATACAAAAGCATGTGTGCATGTACACAGGTACACACACAGACACACACAAGAACCTTTTTCATCTTTAATTTATGAATAAAAATTGCTGATTTTACTCTGGTAAGCTATTTAAGTAGCATTGTGTTTTGAAGAACAATTTTTTCGCTTAGGTGGTTAAACAAATAAACTCTTTTCAACTGTGAAATGGAAATGGAAATTCTCCATTTTACTTTAACAGTAAAAATAATCATAATGTCTCTTCTCCCAGTATTTTTTCCAAGGCATGGCAAATGATAATTCTATTATTTCTGTTTCATAGATGTAGGATTCTGGTTTGTTGTTGGTTTTTTTTAATTTATTTAATTTGACTTTTTTTCTGGATATTAAAATTAGTATATGCAATGTCTTCCTGTTGCCTAAAACTTTTGTTAAAAACTCATTGACTGATACTTTGTCACAGATTTTAAAAATGCATCTGTATTCTGATGTCCATTAAAGCTGATAATGGCAAAATGTTTCTGGCAGAACTGGCAGACGTATTAGAATACTAAAAAACCTTGCATTTTTCAGCGTCTTTTGTTCATCTGAAAAAACAGATGAAAGCAAGAGAGAGAAAAAGTGGCCAGTCTTTTAAGGCTACGACAAATCAATTACTGTCTCTTACTGCACAGAATCAGTGTAGAACAAAGTTCAAACAAAGATATGTTGTAAAATATAGGGCCAGGAAGAACCTTTTAGAACAATTTTGAATGCAAGACTTCTTTCTTCTACCAACAGACAAAAACCCACAATTTCAGGAATAAATTAAGAGAGTAAGAAGCCAAAATGAATGATCAGAAACACTACATACTCATGACAAGATAATGTGAGGTAACATGTAAAAATCCAGCGGAAAATTTGCACTAAAAAAAAAAAATCAAAAGTACTTTGAAATTAAATATTTTATTTTGAAATAAATCTTTATTAAAATTTTCCTGTTATCTACATTACTCTGCAGAAAAAAACAATTTTGACATACTGTCCTTTCTTTAGCAGTTTTTCATTATCAATTCTTATTGTACAGATATACAGAAAAAGTAAGCTAATACACTCCAAATTATTGAATCAAAGCTAGACACCACAAAGCTCAGGTAACAGTTGAAAACTACACCTAAACTAAAAGAGCAGATATTTGTTTTACGGTAGGCATGCATGTAGGTACTCAATATATTGCCCGGAACAAGGGACTAAGTGCAGTACTAACACTGCCGTGCTTTCTTGAGATGCTGAAAATGCCAGGTGAAATCAATATGGATTGACAATGCTTCACATTTTAAAAAAAGTCAACTACTCTTCAAGAGATTACGAGAAAGAGTAGGGCGATGTGAAATTTTACTTTTAATAGCAAAATGTTCTTGCATTGTATCTGTACTCTTCCATTCTTGAATATCTGAACTGTTGCAGTAAGGGAAAAAAGCAACAGGCGGTTAGAAACAGAATATTGATCAGAAATTCAGTCAGAAGGGTTTTATTTCTTTCAAAAATATATATGCTGCTGAAGGTAAGATCACTTCTTCCCCAGTTAGTTCTGAACAGCATCAAGGCAAATATAAAAAAAATTTAAACAAAACTTTCTTAGTCAGTTTTTGTTATCTTAGAGCAGAAAGTACTATGCAAACACAAGACTTTCAAAACCTTCTTTTATATGACTGTATTATTACAGTGTTATCACACTCATTGGGTAACACTGCCCAATTTTATCTCTTTATACTATGAATTCCACCAAATCTTATAACAGCATCATGCTACTAACATGACATTGTGTTTTGTGAATGTACACCTGTGTATGAGACAAAAGACCTGACTCTGCCCAGGGTGTTAGTATTTTTGAACTTTTAACACTACTGCAAATACATAACTATGCTTTTTTCATACCTTAAAAGAACAATTGCTGGTTGTTTAAAGAAACTATTTCCATATTAAATAGTCTTGAAAGATAATTTTTCAGTCTGTTAGTCTACAGTCCTTTTCTCTCTTAAGATTTTTATGAGTGGGTTTGGTTTTTTTTATGCTACCAGTTCTACTGTTTTAAACATTTGAGTTTTTATTGCTTCTACTAGGCTGTTTTAGTTAGATAATTATGAGAGATATTTAAACTTCATTTTCAGAGTTCTAGCACTAGTGTAAGAAAAAGGGACTTAAGTGCTTAGTTAGTTGTACTTTTTTAATTCTGTTGATTGATTACCATTTGCTCTTTTGTTTTGATTTTTTTTAACAGTAGCTTAAAGCTATTTATTTTTCTTGGCTTAGGAAGGATGAGCTCACCTGGTGAATTTTGAACTCTTGTGTTGGTTCTGTGATACTCCTAATTTTAAGTTTTTCTGTTTAAAGTCTGGTTGAAATCTCACCAAAGCAAATGGAGACATGGGGCAAGAATTAAATACCTTGATGACTCAAATTTTAGTAATCTTCTCAAAATCCTGATCCTTCACAAAACTCTGCAGTTGCTCTTAAACTACTTTGTGCAAGCAGGACATGCAAAAATTATCAAGCATACCCAGTATTTACAGGAGCATGTAACCACTGTAACCTCCAACATGTATCAGTACTGACTGCATTTTATAAGCACCTATGTAATAATCTATAAACTTCCCCTTGCTTTTGTCAGTAGTTTTTCATACATTTTCATTTTTAACTCTGCTTTCCATCAGCCTCAGTCTCAGTTTCCAGCTTATTGTCATAGGCTGCTAGACTGGAACAAAGCTCTGTGTGATGCATAACAAAAGAGGAAATCACATAAGGAAATTTGGTTAAATCAAATGTGATGGGTCTTAATCCTCCAAGCAGTTCAAATTCTGGAACATCAGCCATGTTATTCAGTGAGACAGAATGAAAGAACTGAGATTATGCTCATACTTTTTCTTCTGTTAGGTAGGAGAACAAAGGGTCACAGGCAAAGGGGCAAGTGAAGGCATCCTTTCAAAAAAACAGCTTGGTGTCAACACTAGATATGACCTATCATTCAGAAAAGCAGAAACATCAATAAAAATCATTCCTGTTTCCAAAATAAACCTTTCTGATTACTGCAGGAAGATGCCATCTTGTCTCATTTGAGCAAAGTTAAAATGGTGATGCCTGTTATTTTATTTTGTTCTAGCCAAAACTCTGCATTTGACTGCAAACACGGGTAAGAAAATAAAAAATGTAAGAGAAGAGTGATAAAATAAATAAGGAATAAGCTGTGTTTGGGAAGCTCATTTTCTGTACTGCAGAGAGCCTTCCCACTCAGTTATGAAGTGAACCACACTGAAATATTATGCATCAGATCAAGCCAGTACAATACATCTAAAAATTATGCAGACCATAAAACTATTAACAAGCCCAAAAGAGGTTGAAGAGATACTGTACAAATATCATTTTATATAACCAATGAATATCAGGTCAGAAGACAGCTATGTAGTCCAAATAGCAGAATAACAGCTAGACCAGAGATATTTTAGGTGTGTGATAACAGTGCTAGATACTCAGCAGGCAGAGCAGGGAAGGTTTGCACACTGCTTGGAGCATCAGGAATATGGACTAACAAAATAATCTTATCCCCTTTAGCACACACTAAGTTATTTTATGCATGTGCATAGTACCAAAGAAGCAGGAAGCTTCCTGAAGGGAGGAAAGATCAACTGATCAATAAGTATGTCTCAGACTGACTGCAGAAAGGCTCTGACAGACTGATTAAAAACACTGCTATCCAGATGCTGTTACCCCGAAGAACAGTAGCCTGAAAATGAACCTTTGAATATAGGATAAAAAGGCTGTAGAAATGCAAGCAGAAGGGATTATCTAGGAGGAGGAAAAGAAAAAATCTGTTTGTCATGCTGATTAAACTTGCAGTAATACATATGATTCCAAATCCATTAAAAAGGTAATAAAGCAAGAACACATGAATGAATAATATAATATGCACAATTGACATCAAAGTTCATTGTTACTCCACTATCAATGATATGCACCATGAAGCTACCTCTTCATGCTGCACAGCAGGTATTGTTTTGGAACCACTATCAAGGGCAGCAGATTCAAGGATCATTACTTTAATGCATCACAAATGGTGTTACAACTTTCAAGTAAATAGTTCCTCTTTGATTCCACTGTATTCCACAATAGACTGAGGAAGGCAGAACCAGAGAATGTCTAACAAATATTAAGCATGTTCCAAAAATACATTTCCAGATACTGTAGACTATTTACATGTGTCACTGCCACTCACTCCATAATTATCATGTTATTCCAGTGAACCTCAGTTTCTACTCATGTCCTAATCATTATTTACGATCAAGAAAAGATGAGGAAAGATTTAAAAGTTCAATTTCTTCCACTACTATGGATGATAATATCAAGATAATTCTTCATATGGTAGTTGAAAATACAAATGAACTGTAATCTGTGCTTTTATATTTAATATTAAAGCTCTCAGTTATAGGCAGAGAGAACTTCTTAGGAACCTTTCAATACGAACACTCATAATATTTTGTGTGAGACATACTACAATAAAAGCAATCGAAAGCACTGTAAGTATTTAAATGCCTGCCTTTTCCTATAGTTTCTGTTATCCATACATATTATATAGTCTCATATACACTGTGTTAAAACACATATGCCACTTTTTAAATAAACCCTGTAAATTGTGCTTCACTTGCATCAAGTGCTCATCAGATAATTCTGCAAATTAAATGAAAATTAGTCTTACTGTGCATTCACCCATATTCTACAGATATTGCTTCATTTTAAGATGCAGAAGGATAGAAAAAAGCCTTTAATAAGTTAAAAAACCCACTTACATTGCAATTTTCTGTCTAAAGTTTTATACGTTTAATTTTCCTGTGTATTTTTAATCACAGAAATGAATTACTACATAAGTTAGAACAACAACAAAAACAACAACCACACACACACAAAAACCAAAAAACAAATAAACAAAACCAGGAGTAAGATCCCACTGAAAAGCTGAAACTAACTTTAAACAAAACTCCTTTTAGACCCACTTTATCAATAAAGCTTTTATTCTGGTCAATTCTCTCTACTGTAAATCCTAGCCAGAGCTATTTATTCCTTTATTAACCTCACAAAAACTTTAAAAATCAGGTCCCGTTGAAAAAAAAATCAAGATATAGCTAGTCTGGGAAAGGCATATGGTGCAGAGTTATTCAATAATAAATACTAATGTCAGTGAATCGAGATCAGCACAGCTGTATCAGAATGGTGCTGTATCCACTCATGAATGTTACTGATACGGAAACAGACTGTGTATCTGCACCGATTCCTGCGTCTGGGGCAGGAGGTCTTGACAATGTTGTACTTCAAGTGCTCTTTCGAGTAATATGGATATTCTCTAGGCAATTCCCAACCAGGAGCTTGAGAGAATTTTTTTTTTAAGCAGCTTTACAAAACCTTTAATGGGTTTCAGAATTCTACCTACTTTTTATGCACAGTGGAGGATAGCATTCTCAGAAAAAAAGAATACCAGAGGCAGCAGCAGTGTATTCATACTCTAATGCTCGAAATTGGTACTTGATAAACCACTTTATAACAAGACCATAGCAAATATACCATTACAAGGGCTCTGATTAACCCATTAAAGACAGGAAAAATACTTTAACATGTGGATTAGAAGTACTGTAAAAGGAACAAATATTGATGTTGGAAGTACACAGCACTTTCATCTGAAACCATTGAAAAATTAACTCACCAAACATAATGAATAAACTTTTTCAGCAAATTTTCTTAGACAGCTGTTCAAAGGAATGGTTATTGTTTCCTTTCCAAAAGAAGGAAGACTTATAACATATAGAAAATGTTTTAGTGAAAACACACACAAAAAAATCAGACTTGTTTACAGTTTTTGACAGAATCTCATTTCAGCTGAAAAGAATCCTTGCATCATCAAGAGCTCTCAATATTGTATTTGAAGCAGTCTAAAGAGAAAAATATTACAAAAGGTAAAATATCTCTATGGCTGTAAAAAAATGAGAGAGCTTTGGTATAGAGGAACAAAGAAGCAAAATAGAAAATTGAGATAAAATAATATTTGTGTGCATGTTATATTGCTATACTAAAAATAAATTCTAGAACAGATATATTGTATTATTTTATAAGACTAATGAAAGTATATCTCAATAATATCTGATGAATCCTCGACTTTAATAATTTTGATTGTACTAAGGAATTTGGGTAATTTTATGCCTATTTTTTTCTCTACATACATCTATGTCACTCCTTTTCTCATTGTAAGTTAAAACAAGCCTGGTCAAGTTTAACCATAATCTAGAGCGCTGTAGATTGTCCATGTGTAGAAATAATTGAACCTGGTTCTTTCACACCTGAGCAAGCCAATAATGACCAAATGATGGGACATGCTTATATCCAGTCCTGATGACCATTTAAACTGACCTGTGTAATGATGGCCAACTGGTCCTTTGCCCTTTTATAATAAACCTCTAATGTAACAGAGTGTCTTTAATTTATTGAAGAATAATTAAATTCTCTGAGATGGCAGAGGAAATTGTGCTCAAATATTAATTAAAAAGATAGCACCAAGAAAAATATTTACATGTTGGTTTTTTAAATATAAATATGTATATGTGGGAGGTTTTAGTTGTTCATTTGTTTTCCCTATATAAATACAGTTATTATGATAACCTTAGCTACACACACAGACAAAGACACACATATACACACGTATACACCCCACACTGAGATGGGGGCTGAAATAGGAAAAAGCACAATAGGAACATTCATGTATCAATATAAAGCCAGGAAGATTACTTACCAATTACTGTTGGAGGCAAAACCAACTCTGCTTGGGAAAAAATATTTTATTGTCTTTTAAAACAGATCTGCGTAGTAGAAAGCAAAAAAGACAAGCATTGTAACACCTTTCCTCTCTCCCAGGCTCACCATCATTCTGTCATTCCAAGCACTATTACCTCCCCACCTTTATGGCATCATATCACTCACACCTTTCCTCTGCTGCAGTGAGGGCTCTCCATGGTCTGCAGTTCTTTAAGGAATATCTCACTGCAACAAGATGGTTGTTCCATAGGCTGTAGTCTGGAGATTTACTCCACCATGAAACACTTCCTGCTCCTGTTCTGGCCTTAGTGTTCCATCTGTTCTATATTGCACTTTTTGTTCCCTCCTCTTCTCACCATAGTGTTCTCTGCCCTTTTTAAAACATGTTTTCATAGATGCCTCACTAGCTTTGCTGATGATCTTAGCTTTGGCTTCAGGGAACCAGCTGTGTCCAATACACAGCAGTCCAGTCCCTGGCCTCTTCTCACAGAGGCCACTCCTGCAGCTGCCCCCCACTCCACCTACTAACACCTTGCCATGGATACCCAGAACAAATACAATCACTCGTTTTTACTATAATGTTGCAAATTATTGTCTCACTGGAAGTATAATTCTCATATAAAATATCTACAATTTTAGCAGCTAACATCAGCCCTTCAGCAAGTCAGAGTCAGGAAACCAGAGTTTTTGAAGCTTGAGAAAGATAAAGGCACAAATAATATTTCCATAGAGGCTGAAGAGAAAAATTAATTTTACATTTGGATTTCTGCAGATTAAATAAAACTGCTTTCATGCATGTACATATATTGAGATGTTCAAGATTATGTCACTGATGTTCTTAAACACGAAGTTTACAAATTTGTTTAATAATTTAATTTAGAAAAGCTATGAACTTGTTAAAAGTAGGTTGAACATCTATCCATTCAATGGTTGAATCTGGTGTTACAGGTAAGTGAGCTATCCGGTACTTAACCCTGCAAGGAATAACTATAGGTATTTATAGAATGAAAAAACTCCCACAAACAAACACAAAAGTGGTGAAAGATTTTGTTAACTGATATACTCTTTGAATGAAAAGTAAAAATGCTTATATAGAAAGGTCTCCATAGTTTCTCTTCTAGTTTTTCCAAGATTTTGGCCTGGAGTTATAGCCATATATATATCTTCTAAGATTTTGGTCTGTTTTTGTTTGGAGTTACAGCCATGCTAGAAGTTAGTGCATGATCCCAAATCCTGTAGGATTGCATAATAGTGGACTTTGACTGACACTGACATATTAAGGATCAACAATCCTATCATTTTAGGATTTTGGTTTTAGTGCAATATTTAATTTAATTTATTTAATAAACACATTGCTTTATGCTTGTGGTTACAGTGTGGCACAGAGCGAATGTTAAGTGGGACAACAGGTGAGTAGAGAAGAGTTGCAAGAGTGGGAAGTCTCCTTTTGTGCTGAATTGCTGAAATAATATTGAAAACATATAACTAGTGTTTTGGTTCACAGCTGGGAACAATAAAAGCCTGTGAAGAATTTCTCTAAATTATACTATCCTGTGGGGTGCCAAGGAAATGTTGTTTCTCATTTAAAATAAATAGTACCCCCTACTAACTTATTCATAATCAGGCAAACAACAAAGGAATTAAGTAGGCCATTTCCATACATATGACTGTTTCTTTTATGAAATGTAGTTCACCAGAATTTCAGAGCTAATTGATTTAGAGGAGTTCATGTTAGTATATTTTTTCAGCTTTGTAACAAATTCCAAGGCTTGTGTTTTAAGCAATTCCATTTCTTATTGCAGCATTTAAAAATTACAATATTGAGTGCTCAATGTGTGTTCTATTAGCATTGCAAAACAAGGGGTTTTGCCTATAAAAGAAGACAAAGTGTGTTGTCAGATTCACAGTTAATACCACATGTGCCAATGATATTGTTCATGGCATAGAAGCTATGTTGCAATTTTCTGCAGAACAAATTGGTTTTGTCTTCTGCTTTAAAATTTGTTTGAGTATCTCTAAGTTCAGAATATTTGGTTTAAATCTAGTATATTGCACCAAAAATTAAAAGAGGATTTTAAAGTTGCTTCAAGGCTTTAGTCAAGAAAACTTTACTCAATTGTTGCTGTTGTTTTCATCTCATACAAATTAAACCATTCAAATTAAATGTGTTCTAAAATTGTATATAGGGCAAATCTTTTGTTGTTTTCAACATAATGTCTAGAAGCTAACCACCTTTCTTAAGAACCTATTATTTCCCCTGCCTGCTAAGGACATCTGACAATGCATTCATTTAATTCTGTCTGTGTCTCCAACCACTGAAATACTGACAGAACTCAGAATTTTAAAAAAATCATCCTGCTCATCTTTGTGCTTTATAATCCTGTTTAGGTTCAAAGGTGTCTAAATCACCATAGAATTCTTCCTTTCCCTTCCCATTACATAATAATTTCCTCAAGAAAACCAGTGAGAAAGGCTCTGGGATTTCCATAGAGTAATTATTCATTTTCAGGGTATTTATGGCATGTATTAGATGGGATCAGGACTGTGCTTCTTGGCTCATTCAAGAATGGTAATGATTACAATTAAAATGAGTCCTTAACACTCACACTTATTCAAGTTGTGCCACAGATCCCATGAGTACATCCAATATCTACAAGTGGGCACTAAAAATATTTTACTACTATTTTAGCAATTTCAATGATATGCCTAGGCATATGGTTGAAGGTGTGTTATGAATAACACATATGCAGTTCTGTAATTTCTCATTTTAAAGCAATCCTTGTACAAAGCCTAAACTAAGCTGCAGTGATTTTTAATTATACGAGGCTGAGCCACAGGTATTGTGATGCTTCACTAGCCACTTCATTCAAAACTAACTGATAAAAGGATGAATTTTGATGAAGAAGCAGTAGTCCTTCTTAAAAACAATTAGGTGTTTTGGGAAACGCTAGAACAGTTTAGTCTGTCATGTTTCACAGTGAAGCAGGTACCAGCCATAAATCATGTAACTAGAGCAACATTAGATACAGGATAAGGAAATACTGGTGTAAGTATTTAAAATGTTTTCTCACTCCAGGTTTAATTTCTGTCCCTCTGTTGTTCCCAGCATAGTGTCTATATAATTATGCATGTTGATCTGTGATATAAAAAAAATTAAAATCCAGGAAAATTTAATAAATTCTGTCGTCTACAGTCTGAATCTGTCTGATTCTGTTTGCTGTGCAAACGAATAGATATATCTGACATCTTGATAGAGGTACAGAGACAAGAGTTCTCAAAATAGATATAAGTACAGCAGTTGTTCAACATATGATGGTAATATTATCTAAAGCTACATATTTAATTAAAGTCTTTAACAATGTCTTTGCTGAGAAGACGTCTTTTTTTGTAATAACTTAGCTTGCTTCAAAGTCTCTAACACGTACTATTTAATTCAACATTTTCCTTCATGTGTGCATTACCTTTCACTTACGACAGATGAATAATGTTCCTGGCAGCTTTAAATAGAAATGAAATCAATAATTTATGAAAAAAAAAAACCATAATCAGATACATGACTAGTGGTTTGATTCTACAATACTAACTCAAATAAAATATATACAAAACATAGCATCTTAAAAATCTGTATTACAGATTTCAGGCAGCTTAACAGTGGAATTTGTCCTTATTCACCTAACCTTAGACAGCTGTGTTTTGAATCCCATTCTATACAGCAGATACTTGAATTAAAAAATCAGAAGTTGTACCAGAAATTGTAAACTAGGAAAAATTCCCTAAGTAACTAAAACTACAAAGGTATCTGCATAATGTACATGATAGGGTATTGTATATTACTAGCTCTTTGAAGGTATATTAACCCTAGGGGGAGTTTTCTTGTTTTGTTTTGGATTTGTTTGTTTTTCTGTTGGGTTTTTTAAGCAGCAAAAAAATATTTTCTGGAAAAGAAAAAGAAAAAGAAGAAAAAAAATAGAAAAAATAAGAAGATGATGTGTGAAAGGAAAGAAATTTTGGAGAATACCAGTAGACATCGCAGAGAACTGATTAGCCAGAGGAGACACCTAAAAGAGACTGTTTGAAAACAACAGAAGAAAGAACAACTGGACAAAGACAATTGGGGAAAGAAGAAGAAAAAAGGGTAAAAAGCAGTTCAGTGAGAAAGGCTAAAAGACACCTCATAGTAACAGGAAGTAATACAGCGGGGTTATGACACACTAAAGGGCAATGAATGTCACTGTTTAGGAGGCTTGTTCATGAACTGCCATTTTTACTTCTTGTTTTTCCACTATAAGCTTCTTATAGAAGAATCGTATTACTAATACTTCTGGTTCTCAAAACAAACAAACAAACAAAGAAAAACAACAAAGGTAGCTAAATGGCTTCAGAAAACTCTTCCAGAGCCTACAGAAACAATGCAATTTGTTCAATATCCTCATTTACTTGTCCCATACATCAGTTTTTGTCTAACAGATAATAAATTCAGTTGTGCAGCTTGAAATTCACAAGGTCAAAGCTAAAGCAACATATTTTTATACAGCACACCATCAGTGCAAATTTCAGAAGTGCTGAGGAAAAGGGGAGGGAAAGAAAAAAATAAGAAAAAAAAAAAAAGAGATGTTAGGATATCTTAAACCCAACGAGAAACACAACAAAGAAAAGAATAAATGTGAGAAAACAGTTGGGTTTGTTTAGTGTCTACATCCCCTCATTCCTTTTTCTCTCACAATAATGTTACATTGGTAAAGAAGAATTAATTAAAAGAAATTAGAACAGACATAAGAAAATAAACAAAGAAAACAAATATACACAAATGAAAGAAAATGTGAGAAAATAAAGGAATAACAAATAATTAAAAAGTTGAATGAGATATTAAAATAACAAAATGAGGGAAAGCAAAGCAATTAAAGCAGCATTTTTAAAAAGGGGTTTCTATTGCCTTAAAGTCTGTGCATATCTTCAAAGAGAATGCAATTATCTCACCGAAGAGGTACAGCTAAACTTTGGAGAACAAGAAGAATGTGTATTGCTTTTCTGGCAAAAACATTTGCTTGCCAAAAAAGAAAACTGCTGAAATAAATTTATGTGCATTTTCATCAGTCATCATCATACTATCGCTCTAGCATTGCCACTGACCTTTACAAGGGTAGAGTTCACTATTGGGAGCACATATTATTCCTTAGGTTTTCTGTATCTGGTCTAGCTGCTGGGTTTTGGACATGTTGGATAAAATTGTTTTGGACATGTTAGATAAAATTGCTACAGCTATTTTAAATCCAGACAACTATTTCTATCTTTAGTGTCTCTTCTAATTCTATTTCAGTGAAAATGTCAATATACACATTTATTTTGCTTATAATTAAAATTTTTTTCCTTTTAAATAATACTTTTAGGAAATTACTTTCAAGTCTAATATTTGTCTTTATTATGTATAGAAATTAAATTTTTAGTTGATCTTTCTCTGACAACAAAGCCCCTCAAAAAGATTCCCTCCTCCTTTTTTTTTTAAACAGCTTTTCATGCTAGTTTGATTTTCTGAGTATGGGGAAGCAGCAAAATCCTCACAGTTGCTCATACCCATCAGCCAGCACCTATGACCTCACCTAGGTCTTTTATTACATTCCACTAAGAATTATTTGCAAGAAAATGAAAATCAGGTAACAGTAATATCTTAACTGAAACTTACTGTGTTATTTTCCAATGCGGTCTTTAAGTAAGTAAAACATTCTAGTACAGAAAAACTAATCCGCAGCTTTGTTAAAATCTGGAGTTTGGCTGAAAAACTGTAGCAGACTAGGATTTACATTAATTATCCTCATAACTTTACTTTGCTTAATTGGCCTTTTCAATAAGCTTCACTGTATGCTAAGCTGTCTACAACTTTGTAAGGCACACACAATTCCACTCCTTCTTTTCCAAACTTGATCAAACTAACATTTTTCAGCAGATCTTCAGGGAACTCCCAAAGAAATCTGCAGAGAACTTTGGTTCAATCTTTTCCAACTTCCTAACTGTATTTAAACTCTGTGTCACTTATGAAATTACTAATTCTTATTTTTTCTTGACAGGGCTTTTTGCCTGTTTTTAAACCAAGCCTTTGCCTAGTAGTAATAATAATAATAATAATAATATTTACATCAAAGTAAAAAGTTAAAAAGAAGTCAGGTGAAATAATTGCTTATATTTATGGATTCTTATTTTAAAAGGAAATTTGAGCATAATTAGTTGAGCAGGGAAAAACTATGGTTCAAATTTCACACCTTTGATACACGAGATTATTAAAAGAAAATATTGAAAAGCTGTTGTGATTAAAACCATTCATACCCAAATACATACCATTCAGATGGAATTCATACCCAAAATATTTTTCAAGTTTTTAAATACTCATTTTAAGGTCTGAACTGATTGCAGTGTTTTGGGTTGAGATACCAAATCAGCCATGTATTTATTAATTCTTTAATAAATGTTCCAACAAGAATTAGAAAATAAAACTAAAATCACAGGGCCAGAATGATAGTTAATAACTTGAGATATAATTTTTAATATCACATCTTCAGTGAGCCTTTAGATTTCACATTCACTTTTAGTTTAGCACATTCACTTCATAAACTGAAAGTATGTTGCAGCAATAAAAAGCACATCGAAAATCTTATAGACCTTGGTCTAGATTCAATAGGTCATTTCTAAATACTAAAAATTTCTGTAGCCTGGTGTTTCATTGCGCATGTTGAAAATGCCAGTTCTCTACAAATTGTACTTTTAATTTTCAAGAAATATTATTGGTGTGATTTTTGAACTGGAAAAGAAAACACACATATGTAATTCAAAGTATGCAGTAATTAATCTATAAATATAAAAGTTTATAAATAGTAATGTATTCATTCACTGTTATTTCCCACATTTTCTTTGAATACTTTCTTTTTTTTTTATTTTTATTATTTTCTGATTTCAACAGATAGCAATATTCTGCTTATTCACACTTCTTCGTGAAGTGTGTAATTTCACATCTATAAAGAAGGCTTCTTGTTTGAACCCACTTTTCTACCTACTAAGAACTTCCTGTGAATAAACTACCAGCCTTACTGACAATTTTATTCTTAATATGCGCAACCTTGTCAATGGATATATATATATCCTTGTGAATCCCTCAATTAAAACTTATCATGTAGAGAGATGAAAAACGTCATTTTAAAAATTGCTGATCACCCAGGTCTTCTTATTGATTTCACTAAGCAATCTCTGGTTCATCATTTTTCTAAAAGCAAGTTGATGACTAAAAAACAGTTTTAGAAAAGACTGTTCCTATTAACAAATGATTAATTATAGCTCCATAATCTTTAAAAATTATGAAGTCAGGATACCTTCTGGAAAAGAACGGCATATCAATTTCTATACTTTAAAATTTAATACATTTTTTCCAGCTCTATTCTTTTTTCTCAGTCTTATAATAACTCACATGGAAGTCCATAAAATTAATTTTATTTATGCTGATTATGCATTATAGATTACATTTTGAAGTTACAGATTTCTCTTTTCTTAATTATGTGCCTCATTGACAAGTCCTGGATATCTGGAGGTATTATTCTGTTTGGGAGAACATCTTTCTTCTTATGGGTTCACAGAATTACTTGAGTCAATGGTTTCTTGAGGAAGTAGTTACTACACAATAGATTTTTATTCTTCAAGTAGATGCAAGGGCTGATGCTGTCTCTATCTATATATACCTGACATAACCAGCCAACTCTGAATAGTCAAGTAATGAACAATATAGGTCAGTGCTTTCACTTGAAATGTTAATTATTTTTAGTTCTGTCTGCCACGACTGGTTTCCTCAAAAATAAAACAGTAAATTATTTAGCATTTTTTAAAAATCAATTAAATAGCATAATAATTATTACTTACTTTTGTTCTAACATATGTGTAACATGTACTTTAAGTAAATTAAAAGATATGTAAAACTTCTCTTAACCTTATGGAAGAACTAACACATGTCCTTTTGAATAAATATTTGTACAAGCTAATTTCTGTTTCTTACAAATTACAGTTAAATCTCAGATGACACGGAAATTACGACATATCTCAATTTTTTGAAAAATAGCTCCCAGCTTCCTATGTTTTATGCTGGAGGGAAAGAGTACTGCTTGTATTAATAATACAAAAAAAGAAAAGAAGGTTGTTTATATTAATAAGAACAACCAAGTTTTTAGAAGTTGTAGGTTGTCTTTATCACAAAAGGACAGAGGAAATTATCAAATCAGGAATCAAAGACTGACGAAAAGAATATGCAGTTAATTGTGAAGAATGCAGAATGTGCACATATGGAGAAATCACATGGGCAGGAAGAGGGATTTACACCAGTACAGAAAAATAAGAGTCTGGGTTCTCTATCAATGAAAATCATCATGCCTGACAGACCAGCCTCAGAGAACTAAGCAGCTGTCTCCAAGTCAACCATACATTCCTTAAATTCAGCACTGGAAAGAATGGAAAAACAGCTTTAGAGAAATTAGTTCTCCAGGAATGGCTTCATTGGGTAGACCTAACTTGTCATGTGGAAGACCAATTGTCATAGGTTTTGAACTGGTTATGTATTTCCTAACATATGATTAAATTCTGCCTTCATGAACTTATGAAAAATATTGCTGAAGTTCTCACAGGTTGGAGTTCACTCTTTGAAGGTCTCCAGTAATAACAGGCTAGTGCAATAAGGTTGTTACCCAGTTTCTCTAAAGACTAGAGTCTACAGTCTTACTGGTGAGTCAACACTGGAGTCTAATATTTTGGGCAGGTTGATACTACATGCTTTTCACCGGTTTTTAATAATTAAGATATAACTTCAGTCAAAACTTTCACTGCTGCCACCACAAAACTGCAATACTTTCTTGAAGATATAGTAATTTTGTTACTGTTTCAGAGAAACCATGCCACATTCCTGTCACACCTGTAACAGCACTGCTTAATTTTGTGTTCTAGGGGTGTTGTATCCAGTTACTATCAGTTTCTCCATATCTCCTTTCACCTACTGCTGATGCATTTAAGGGAGTTTTCCTGTAATGCATCACTTAGCATGTTCATTGTACCATCTATTAAAAAACACAGTAGATTTTATACAGCTTGAGGAGAAAAAAAAATTCAAACAAAAAAGCAAACAACAACAAAAAAGGCCAAAAAACACCCAAGGAAACTAGATAATTATCAGTGACTACTCAATCAAATTTTGTTCTCAGTTACACAGATGTATTGTGGAATTGCATTTATATGGTAGACAGGGATACTAATTCCTTGTATGTTACCCTGATTTTCATATATATGATACTTATTATCTCTTTTTTCAGAGATAAACTGTATTTTTAAAGTCCTACTTTTCATACTGAAGCTTCATC
The DNA here is from genome assembly GCA_013397815.1 of Aleadryas rufinucha. NCBI lineage: Eukaryota > Metazoa > Chordata > Aves > Passeriformes > Aleadryas > Aleadryas rufinucha. Next base: position 225,612 of record VZTH01003779.1, on the reverse strand, counting down.
AAATAGTATCATAAGTACTATAATACTTAGGTTATGTAATCTTAAAATAAGACAGAGGATTTCACTGAAAATTATATGGGAATTACTTGAATAAATTTCAACAATGTTTCCTTATTAACTTTCTGAAGCATTAACAAGAGAAGACAGAAAAATTAGTTTTGCAGAATTCTGAATTCCCAGAGTAGACAGTAATTATTTTACATATGAATCTTCTCTGTAAAAAGACAAGAATAGTGAGAGACCTCAACTGAGATTAAAATTTTTTTAAAAGATATATTTAAAATCTATAACAAAACAGCTATTACCTTAATATGTATTATTTAATATTAGCCACACATTCAGTTAATTATTTAGCCTTATTCTTCTTCAGAGTGGTATGCCAGTGAAGGAAGTTTTATAAAATTTAAGGAATATTAATAAATTACATATTAGAATAAATACATTATTAGGAAATTGAATAATAATTATAAATGTGTAAAGGTTTATAAAGAAAGAGACTCAAGACAGATACACAAGTTCTTGGTCATACTTGAATTAAATTTCTGACATATTCTGCAGAAATACAGGTATGGGAAATCTCCAGTGTGGTTAGGTGGTGTGTTCAGCTGTAGCTCTTGGTTGCACTTTGCCAGGGAATCTATTTTCCAAAAAGAATTAAACAGAAACAGAAAACATTGCTGTCTGTATTCAGCAGAAGGTAAAATCTTAGTCAAAAGCATAAAAAAGCAATAATACAAGCCATGATTGTGTTAAATGGACTCCTGTTACTACATGTGAATATAAAACATCTGCAGTATATGTAAAGCTGAGGAGTAAAAATGTTTTGCAATAAGTTTCCTCACATAAAGAAGTATATTACTATCTCTCATTGACACACAATGGCCAACACAATCCATAATTATATAATTTCACCTCAGCAAATAAGATAATCCTATATCTTGTCTTTCAGGACTTAAAATTAAGAAACACAACCTTATTTGTAAGAATTATTTGTTTGACACATTTCAAATTCAGAGTTCTACCTCTCAAATCACAGAACAAGGTATACAAACCATTTACTTCGAATCAGGTAATAATAGACTAGGCTTCAATCCTACACAATTTTTCTTCTATGCTTAGATCTATAAATTACAATAGATCAATTGAATACATGGTACATAAGTGTGGGAGTTTGTGGAAGATTGAGACACTACCCCAGTTAGCAAGATGAACTATTGCAAGAAAAATTTAACAAATAAAAACTATGTCTTCAATTTTTTCTTCAATTGTGCAACAATTTGAATATTAACTTAATAAAAATAATTAACCAATAAATTTGATAATTTGTTTCAGCTAAAAAAAAAAAATTACTTTATCCTTTTCTGATGAGCCATTTTAAAATTTGAATTTTACACTATGTTGACATTGGGAAAGAAGTCAGAGAATCATAAAGTAGTTTGCGTTTGAAGGGACCTTAGGGAACGCCTTGTTCCAATCCCTCAATTGTCTGTCCATGAGCCAGCAGTCTGCCTCTGTGGGCAGGAAGGCCAATGGTATCTTGGAATGAATTAGGAAAAGTATTGGCAGTAGGTTGAGAACCCTGGTGAGGCTGTATCTGGAGTGCTGTATGCAGTTCTGGGGTACAAAGTACAGGAGAGACATGGAGCTCCTGGAGAGAAATCAGTGGAGGAATGCAAAGATGATTAAGATGTAGCTTCTCTCTTACAAGAAAGGCTGATAGAGCTAGGCCTGTTCAACCTTTAGAAGAGGCAATGGAGGGGACCTCATCAGTGTCCTAATCTGGAAGGGGAGGATATCAAGAGGACGGATCCAGCCTCTGCTTGGTGGTGCCATGCAATAGGCAACGAGCACAAACAGATGCACGGAAGTTCCACCTGAGCATGAGGAAGAACTTCTTTACTGTGCAGGTGACTGCACTGGCACAGCTTGCCCAGAGAGGTTGCTGGAGTGTCCCTTACTGGAGTTATTAAAAAACCATCTGGACACAATCCTGTGGAATGTGCTCTATGATGACCCTGCTTGACTGGGGGGTTGGACCATATTACCCACTGTGGTCCCTTTCAACCTTACTCACTCAGTGATTTTGTGACTCATCAAGCAACTGTCCTGCAGGCCAAGCACTTGCTCCTCTAGCCTACTGTTTGGTGCTCAAGTGCTGAAAGTCTAACACTGAAAATCTGGAAATCCCTACTACCCACTATGAGATATAAATATTTAGATTTCTTCTTGTGTCTTGTTTCAGCTTAGTCGCAACCTTGGAACATCTTATGCTTCATGAGGTATTAGGCAGAAGCAGTAAACAAGATCAGCAATTAGGGGACCAAAATAGCTCAAAAAATATCAATTAAGCAATAGTGGTAATAAGTAAAGAATCAAAAGCTACAGTATTTTTATTCTCCTGAACCACAGTAAGAGCTTATGCAAAAGGAAACCTCTAAGAGCCACACAACCCAGGCGGAGAAAGAACATTTTACCAAAAGAAACATTGATAAATAGGGAAGTCTTTTGGTACTTAAAATATTAGTTCTACACATCAGAGCTGTTCTGTTAAATAAACACTGAAGCTGACTGGAAGGTAATTATAAACCCCGTTCAAGGCAATAAAAAGAATGGATATTTAAGGAAAAATGAAAACAACAAGTTCTGATTGTGCAATGTATTCTGATTAATTTGTTAGTTTTAAAGAATTTGTAGAAACATTTTAAGTATAATCTTATATTAATTGCAATGTTATTTATTTCATCAGACAGTCTGCAGTCATCTTCATTGCTTACAAAAACAATTCTTACTGTTTTGCTTGTGCTACTAACTTACAAAGCAGCAGTAATAAAAAGTCGTTGTCTTGCTCCTTTTGGGGGAAATTGGAAAAAAAATAAAATGTATCTTTTTCAGTTGAGGTTTAAGACTTGTAATGCAGACTTATTCTCAATTCCTTATATCCTCAGTTTACTTAGAAATAAGAATTTCATGCCCTTCATTTCCTGTTGCTTCCCATTATGATTTTCAATTACCAGTTCAGAAAGACAGTATTCAGTACATTAAGTAACAGCAGTTTCATCTCAGGTTAATCTGTACCAAAAATAAGTGAGTTCTACTCTTGAAGCAGCACAGCAGTATGTGAGCTGTTCAAGAAACATAAAGGGGTAGTGTTAAATTCTAGTTTAATTTTCTTATATATTCCATATTAAAACCGAAAATAAGATGGCAGATAAAAATGGGCAATTTTATATCTAGAACAACTCATATTCTTCCTTTTTTGCTAAAAGCTTTTCCCTTGAAACTGCAAGACCAACACCAAAGCTCTGGGAGAGTCACAGCAACTCATCTAAAATAAATTTTCTTTTCCTTTCCCCTTCTTGTTTGTAAGTACAGCAACATTTTCTTTTCAGGCTTTTTTTTCAATCAGCAGTTACTAAGCAAAACAAACATTGTGTGCATAGAATAAAATATAAGAAACAAAAATAAACAAACAATAGTTCTTAAAACTTTTAAAACTGGTAACCATCATAAAGAGCTTTATAGGGCCAAACTAGGCAGTCCTAACTCATATTTACATGGAAAAAGTCTCCCTGTTTTTTCAGTAGAGATGGAAGGAAGGAAGGAAGGAAGGGAGGGATGGAGGAATGGAAAAGAAAGAAAAGAAAGGAAAGAAAGAAAAGAAAGAAAAGAACGAAAGAAAAGAAAGAAAGAAAGAGAAATTTACCCCCCTCCTTAACCCCCACAAAAAAGCATATTGCAGAATACACAACAAAAAAAGTTCCACCCAATACACACAGATATTTAAATATTTGTGTCAATATAGGGGTTTTCTAAGTCCTGAGAAACTTATATGAGGTTATACTTCTACAATTATTTGTCAATGTCATGGTATTTAGCCACTCATACAGTACAGCTGAAGACAAAAATTTTTATTGTTTCCTGATTTCTGTGCCCTCCTCCATCTCAACTTCCATACATCTCACTAGAACACCAGGAGTGTTTGAAGAATTCAGTGTATGTTTGAATCTTGCCAGGTGTAATTTTACCTCTTTAGAGAACTGGGTTGATATTTACCTTTCCATTCCTTTTTCCTCCTTAATGTCCATACATTATGCAGCTGAAGAAAACAAAACTAGCAGGAACTATTTAGCTTCAAAATATATGCATATGATGTTTGCCACTGGAAGACTAGAAAACAGAATCGTTTTATAATAAAATTGAAATGAGCTATGGTCTCACTGCAGAGCTCTGATAGGAAATCTAGCTGTTAAGATTACAGCAGTACATCACATGCTGCTTGACTCTATTGCAATTCTGGCCCTCAGCAGTGGTTTAACTCTGATTACACACGGTGTTGACACAAACTGGTTAATGCTTGCAGAGTTTGAGAGTTAGCATCAAAGCCCTGGAGAAGCAGAACAAGCTAGAGCTGTTGTGGTGTTAGCAGATACAGCACTGCAAGGTTTGTTTGCAGTTAGGGCATAGAGAGTGTCATCCTGATATACGGCAAAGCTAAGGCAAAGCTGCGGTTCAAAAAATGAGAATTTTATTTGGTTTTAATCAAATCCTTTCATGAACAAAACTCAGGATAAATGTCTTGCCAGAAAGCATTCTGCCTGTCTCTCTTTCCCACCTTCTGTTTTCTAGAAACATAGCAATCTCAGAACTGCTAACTGGGGGCAGAGAGCGAGAGTAGAATATTAAAGCAAATTCCTCAGCAGTAACCAGTTTTAAGAAATTAGCATTAATGTTGTTTACGTTATTCTAAATTGAAAGTCACAAAGTGAATATAGCATTAAACTCCCCTCAGAGCCATCCACTACTTTCAGAAAAACAATACAATTTCTCCAAAAGCATGTGATATTTTCTTTCCTGAGTTAGTAATATACCTACCCATTTTGCCCTACCCCATAGCTCATTTATCTCACCGACAAAGTCTTTTAACCTGTTATACTGTCCAGTCACTTGGTTCTTACTGTTGCTTTGTTCCTCTAATCCCTCTTCAAGATGCAGATTTAGATTGGATCAAGGAAAACTCTAATTCTAATAAGGATTTTTTCTGCTAAAACTTTGCAGCTTTCAGCTCAGTCAGAAGCTTGTATCAGTTGTAGTATTAAAGTCAAAGAGCAGAAAAGAATGTTGAAATGTCATCTACCAGTGATCTTGGCAGAGGACAAAGATGGCAAAATACCAGTATCATCTCCTGAAAAACCTTCAGCCTTGAATATTCTATAGCATCCACAGGTAAACTAATGCAATGCCTAGCAGTCCTTTCTATTAGAACATTTTTCCTAATGTCTAACCTAAATCTCCCTTGCTGAAAGTTAAGCCAATTACTTCTTGTCTTATCGACACTGGACATGGAGAGCTGATTGTCTCCTCTCTCTTCAATGCATGCTTTTATAATTTTTAAGACTGTTATCAGGACTTTCTTCAATTGCGTCTGCTACAAGCTGAAAATCTTCAATTAATTCACTCTCTCCTATTTTCTAGATTTAGATCTCTAACCACTGTTGATCTCCTCTGGACTTTTGTTTGCAGACCACTGTGTTTCTGATCAGCACAGAACAACAACCCTTCACAATTTTATTCTTTAGCGTCACCACAAAAATATAATAACCATGCCATTTTACTAAAATTCTCTTTCATTGGTGGCAATAAAAGTGCAACAGATCTGAAAGAAACATATATGGAATAGTTTTTGCTACACATTGGTGATTTGGAAAGGAAATGTTTCTTTCCAATTATAGTTTATCAACAGTCATCCGACATTAAAAAAAATATGCCATTTTTCAAAGCTCTAGAAATGTTTATTTGGGTACCCGAATTAAAATAGGTTGACCAACTGATTAGATTTACTTCAATGATACACATTTCCCAGTCATTACTTTATTGTAAAGGTTAATATAAGAGAGACTTCTCATATAACCTGTTGTTTGTACTGCACAAGTTAAAGCTCTGCAGTAAACCTCATTGATTTTAAATCATTCAGTAAAGGTGTTTTCCATCACAGTTTAAAGTCTAAAGGTTGTTGAATTCTTTCCAGAGAGCAACACTGAATCTAAACTGCAACATTACAAGATCCTTTAGAGTGAAAAGTAATCAAAGAAAATAGAAAATAGAAAATAGAAATTAGCTGCCACAATCAAAAAGGAACAGAGAAGAGAGTACAGTTGCTACATCTGGAAAAATCCAAGCCAAAATCTGCCTCCCTGTTAGAGGAAGAAGCAGTAAATGGCTGCAGTGACCCAGGAGCCAGTTGACCTGAAATAGAGGTATCTATTCAGAGTCATTCTTGTAGTGTTTATAGCTAACAAAGGATTCAGGCTTTCTCTGTTACTATTCTAAAGTTCTGATCTACTCTTCTAAAAGTATTTTTTAAAAAAATCTTATGAATTTATTTGTAGATCCATTTGAGTCTAAAAGCTGTCGATATATACAATAAAACCATTCCTCTCCCCTAAGGAAATGGTAAAAGAAAAATAACAACCAGAAAAACAATACATTAAAGCAAACACACATTAGAATTTGGCCACACAGCAAGGGAAATACATAACCCAAGGCAAGAAGTCCTCTTGATTACCCCTTCAAATTTAAAAAAAAAAAAAAAAAAGCCTAAATTTGGAATGACAAGCCTTTCTGATCCTACAAAACAAGTAATAAAATCTCGTATTTCTATGACCATCAAACTGCATATTGCATGTTTATCACAAGTTCTACAGATAAAAAATAACCGTGTCTGCATAAGACTACCAGTATGCATTACTCACGCCCCTCAGAGGAACCCCTGTGGTCCCTGAGGCTCAATGGTGACCCATTGCCACTGCCTCCATTGCAGGCATTTACTGTGCCTGTAAATCTCATAGGTCATAAGAGCTTCAATGTGCTCATTCCTGATTATATTTCATTTCCATAACTTCCTTGCTTCTGTGGAGGAGTGATTGATACACCAGAAAGCTGTGCTGTCATTCAATGAGACCTGAACAGGCTCAAGAGATGGGAACCTTATGAAGTTCAATAAAGTCAAATATAGGGTCATGGACCTGGGAAGAAATTGCCCCATTCACTAACACAGCTTGGGGGCTGACCTATTGGAAAGAGCTCCACAGAGAAGGAGGATCTGGGGAGCTACAGGCCTGTCAGCCTGCCTTCTGTGCTGGGGTAGGTAACGGAACAGATCATCTTTAGTGGCAGGTCAGGACAGCCGGGGGATCAGACCCAGCCAACACTGATTTGTGATCAACCTGACCAACTTGATCTCTTTCTGTGAAATGCTGACGTACTTAGTGGATGAGGAAAGTGCTGTGGATGTTGTCTATGGATTTTAGCAAAACCATTGAGACCATTTTCTACAACATTTTCCTGCAGATACTGGCTGCTCATGGCTTGGACAGGTGCACTGTCTACTGAGTAAAAATTTGTCTGGACAGCTGGGCCCAGAGAGTGATTGTGAATGGAGTTGCATCCAGTTGGTGGCTGGTCACTAGCCGGGTCTCCCAGGGCTTAGAACTGGGACCAGTCCTACTTAGTATTTTTACCAAGTGCACTCTCAAGTCTGCAGATGATACCAAGCTGAGTGCGGGTGCTGGTCTGCTGGAGGGCCAGAAGGCTCTACAAAAGGATGTGGACAAGCTGGATCAATGGGCCAAGGTTCCACAGGGTGAAGCACAGGGTCCTGCCCTTAGGTCACATCAGCCTCAGGCTGAGGACAGAGCTGCTGAAAAACTGCCCAGCAGAAAAGGACCAGGGATGCTGGTCAACAGTGGCTGAACATGAGCTATCTGTGCCCAGATGGCCAAGAAGGCCAATGGCATCCTGGCCTGTATCAGCAACAGTGTGGCCAGCAGGACCAGGGCAGTGACTCTCCCTCTTCACTCAGCACTGGTGAGGTCACACTTTGAGTCCTGTGTGCAGTTTTGGGCCCCTCATTGCAAGAAAGACATTGAGGGGCTGGAGAGTGTCCAGAGAAGGGCAATGGAGCTGGTGAAGGGTCTGGAGCATAAGTCCTGTGAGACGCATTTGAAGGAGCTGAGGTTGTTTAGCCTGGAGAAAAGAAGGCTCAGGGGACACCTTATTGCTGTCTACAACTATCTGAAAAGAGACTGCAGCCAGGTGAGGCCAGTCTCTTCTCTGTAAAAAATGACAGAATGAGAGGAAATGACCTCAAGTTGTACCAGAAAGGCATAGACTGCATATTAGGAAACATTTCTTCACTTAAATGATGGTCAAGCACTGCAACAGGCTGCCCATGGAAGTGGAGTCAACATCCCTGGAGGTGTTTAAACGTCATGTAGAAGTGGCACATAGGGACACGGTTTAATGGTCAGTTTGGCAGTGCTTGGTTAGTAGTTTGACTCCAGGATCATAAAAGCCTTTGCCAACCTCAAAAATTCTATGATTATATGATTCTAATGCCAACATAAAACTCAAGGGTGGGTATCAAGAAGATGGGGCCAGACTTTTCAGTAGTGCCCAGCAACAGAACAAGAGATTATCACAAACTGAAAGACAGGAAGCTCCATCTAAATATGAGTAAATCCTTCTTTACTTTGAAGTTAACAGAGCACTGGAATTAGTTGTTCAGAAAGTTTAAGAGTCTCCTTCTATGGATATTTTCAAAACCCACCTGGACCTGACCCATAGCAACCTGCTGTAGGTGAACCTCCTTCAGCAGAACATTTGGACTAAATGGTATCCAAAAGTACTACCTCAACCATTCTGTGACTTGGTCTAAAATTTTCCTTGGGAGCTTTCTTCCTTGCTATGAGTTCGCTTCCCTAAATCAATGTCTGGTAATAAAAATTGCCCTGAACCTAGAAACTTTCCCTACTCCATTCTACCTTCCCTAGTAACAGATAACAGAAGGAAACATTTCATTAACTGTCAGGATGAATCAGGAAAGTCTCTGGCATTGTGGCCAATTGTTGGTAGAAGGGGAGAAAGGTTCAGCAGCAACACTACAGGCATCTCCTTCCTCCCTGACTCCTAAGGTGCTCTCTTAACGTAAAAAGTGCAATTATAGTGTATTTTGAACTTGCTATTTCAGCGAGTACCTATGATGTCTGGTTGAAAAAAATAGTAAGAAATCACATCCAGAGAGAACTTGAGTCCTAGGAAAATAAAGTCACACTTGTCATCTACTGGGCTACAAAGAAGTATTTGAGAAGTATTATTTAAATTTATATCTTCTTTTGAGGTGATGGGAAGAAACGAAAAAAAAAAGTAGAATATCACTTTTAATAAAATAAAAAAAAAGGCAGATGCATCATTCTTCTCGGATATATAATTTGGTTCATTTAAGCTTTGTATGTGATGTCACTCTGGTGTGGGGTAAAAATAAGTCTTATCCCACTAATTGTTAATACTTCGAAAGCAGTATAAATTGAATACAATTAGGACTACGCTACTGTCCCCTAAGAAATACACTGCCCTGTTTCCTTGGTGATTTCTTCCATGTCAGCAACAGATTATTTCTTAATTAAATTAACATTTAAAGAGGATTACATTTGTCATTCCTCATCAGCAAGAAGCAAAGTGCACCAGTATGAACAGAACTACTCTTAAATTATGAAAACCTCCCCACGTAAAGGAATTAGGTTCCAAAGATACCATTGCTGAAGTATATAAAACGTACTTATTAATATTTGAAAGATCTGTTACAATATTTAATCAGCAAATATCTGACCAAATCTATTAATTGTTAAAGCATAATATTATGCAAATGTATGAGACAACATTCCATCTCATTATCTTCCTATTTATAATGTGCCATGGCTAGTTTCAATTGGCTACTGCATTAATTTTTAGAAATCAGTTACTTGTACATAGATTAATAGCTAGATATTACTAAAAAACCCACAGATTTTTAGCCTCTGGCAGGGTCTTTTCATTTTAGTGGTTTCAAAATAGATAATTTTAGCAATTCATATTACTTACTACAGAGAAATTGTATCCTAATGATATCATAATAGGATTAATTATCTTTTTGAAACATTGCAACTGCAAATAAATTCATGCATATCTGTTTTAAAATAGAACAAATTTTGTCACAAAGCACCTCTCAAACAGATGAGTTTCACCCAAGGGTTTTCAAGAAATTAATAGATACTCTAGGGCTAAAACCTCTTTCTAGATAATGGATCCCCTGTAAAGGAAATAGATCTCTGTAGAGATCTGCCTGGAAGAATACTGTAAGAGGATTTCTCCTTCAGTTCTGTGACTGAAATAAGATTAGTACAGAAGAATCACCAAAAGAAAAGAAAGTTAATTTATTAATAACTGGTTTTTTAATTGTTTTCATTTTCATTCTCAAACACTGCAGATGGAAGCAATGTTTCATAGCTGTTGTCTTCTGTGAAAAACACTATCTTTAGTTTTCCAGAGCTGTGTTTTAAGGAAGGGGATGATTTAAGTTCACTGCCCACTTCTGCAAAACCTAGGAACTGCAACAGTTCCTTTGTCTTCTTATGCAGTTACACTGCAGACTCACTCTGAACTACAGATAAAAAAAAAAAAAAAATTAAAAGGATTAAACACTTTAAATTGATTGAATCAATTTAATACTAAAGGGGCAGAAAAAAATCATAGAAATTCCTTTAGTGAGTAGGTAATTTCTTCTTACTTTAAGCAGAATTCTAGACAATATATGATAAAGCATGTTTCAGGAAGCAGCTGCTGCAAGGAACCCCAAAAGAAAACTGCACTTTGAAAAAGAAGCAAGACCTTACTCTAAAACAGAGGAATTTGAAAGTGAAAAGCAAAATAATGTATGTTTTTTCTTGCCTCATTATTTGACTTTGTAGTGTCAACACCATATTTTTGTCATTCGCATTAGACATTGTCACCACAATTTAAAATATTACAATTCAGCATTTCAGCTTTTGGAGAATACATTTTAAACATATTTTAAAAATTCAATTTTGTATCTCAAGCAAGACAGCCAAAATAAAATTATTCAAAATTCCTTTTCAATGTTTGAGATTGTTTCACATTATTATCCAATTTTTAAGGCATTTTAAGCACCATCTAAATTAAATTTTTGCTTCTCATTCATTGTAATAGCACTGGACAAAAATCTGGATTTTATTGTCCCCTTTCCCTTTGTCCCTTGCAGGCAGACAGAAGTGGGATCAGTTAATTAGCAATGTCTGTCTTTTTATGTAGAATACAAAATACAGAAATTTAAGAATTGCCACTTTATTTAATCCTTAACAATGTAAAATAAAATTTAAAAGTTCATTATTTCTAATTTCTCAGAAGTAAAATATGTCTCTTACTAAGAGCACTTTTTTCATCCATTGATATAATTAACTTTATTCCACTTTCTGTGGAAGTAAGGAACCCCTACATCTTGAACAAAACTAGAGAGACTTTTTTACCCAAAGTGGCAACCACATAACATTTAGGTTACAACACTGGCACAGTCATATACACCATCATATAATTGCTTCACAAACTTCTTCATGAGTGATCACATATTTAATTTCCCTATTATATGCTTCTACTCTAGCAAAGTAGGGCATGCATTGCAAATAAGTATAGATCTCACTTAAATTTCAAACAAAAATACAGTGAAGTTATTATTTATTCAGGTAATATGTAGCTATTTATACTTGAGTCAATTTGTTCTTTTTGCCCTGGGATTGCTGATAAGATAGCTGAATACAAGGGGGATAGAAGGGTGGTTGATCTTAGTATTCTGAGGTTTATTTCCCCTAAGAATTCATGCATTCCTCTTTTTTTGTAACAGGCAGACAGTACAATTTTAAGCATAAACTAATTCAGAGTTCTTGACTACAAAGAAATCAAAGAAAAAACAACAGCTAAACCCCAAGACAAAGCAATATCTTGTTCCATAAGCATATACAACAGTATACATTGCATAAAATTCCAGTGAAGTGCTGCAATTTGTTAAGTACCTCAATTCACTTTAAAGGGGCAATGATGTTCTCATTAATGGGAGAACAGATCTGAGATTAAAGAAATAAAATCTAAGATAGGAAAGGCTAGATAAGATCAAGCTTGTTACAAGGGGACAAAATGAGCAACCTGTAATAGCAGCTAACATTTCTGCAATTAAGACTGATACTATTTTCATAGACCTCACACAGAGAATAGGACACTGGTATTCAACTCTGGCAATATCTGTACAAAGTAAAGTTATATAATTTCTACAGGTCATATAAAATACTTAAGAACGGTATTACACAGCATGTAAAGTCTGTGAAAAAGCTTCTCAGTAGAATTTTTTTTCATTTTTTAACTATAACATTTGACGAGGAGGAAGCAAACTACCACTCAACCTAGAAATCACCTCTGGATTAATTCAGCTTTGGGTGACATCTCAGATAACTTATAAATTCATTGTGTAAGTCTGGGAACATAGCTGAATAAAATTCAAATTCAAAAGCAGGGGAAGAAGAATTACAAAGAATATTTAATCCAAACAACAAAACTGAATCAAGTACAGGTGATGAAATTATACAGAAAATGTAAGACAATGTGGTCTGGCTACAGACGTTCTAGGAGACAGCTTAATCAGACAGACACACAGCAATTAGGGGCAGAATTGGAGTAAAGTGGGCCTCCATGTGATAACATTTAACAGCATGAGCCTTCCTGAAAATCCAGTCCAAGAAAATAGTTCAGGAAAATTCAGCTGTAATAACAAAAATAATGCTGCTAGATAAAAGCAGAGATGAATGTACAAAAATTATGCAAGTTATTTCTGCAATGTGTGGGAGAAAATAATAGTATTCATAAGACATCATATAGCGTGAAACCAAAGGAGAAAAGGTAGGAAGGAATGGCAGAAAGCAATACTTGTATTGAATCCTAGATACTTGAACTACAGATGAAATCAGTTACTTTTCATCTGGATATGTAAAGTCTTAAAAAGAGGAGAGCAGATTACTGACAAATCAAATAGGAAAACTTGAAAATTTGAATCTCAAAAGACAGCTGAGCACTTCAGTTCCTGTACTCTGCTTAAGAAGATGCAGGTCTTTGAAAGAATTTATTTTTTAAATGTATAAAGGAAGGTGTATCTGAGCTCATACCCACCCCCTCAATATTAAAAAATACTCTCTGTCGGGATCTGGAGCTCACTCCTAAAAAGAAACATCATAGAGGCACATTTAAAAACACCATGAGAAGATAAATTTAATTAAAACTTTTTTGAAGAAGAAGAAGAAGCACAGAAAGGATAGCAGTAATGATTATGTTTTCTCCTTCAGGATGAGATGGATTTCCAGAACCCATCTTCAGTTCCTGCAATTAAAAGGAAATTCCATCTCTCAGAAATACATTTAGAGAATATTTTATTAACACAGCAAGATCTTTCTCTGTTGCAGGTTGAATGAATATTCCAGCATTCAGTTTCAAAGCTGGAGCATTTGTATAAAATGTTGTTTTATAGCACAGTGTTTATTTCCATAATGTTGTCATCTTCCCAACTAGTTTTCCCTACTTCACTTTTCTGAGTGAATCCTTAGAAATCCTAGAGATGATTAACCTCATGCACAAACTAGCAGTTACTGGTGAGCTGGAGAGGAAGTTCAGTCTTTTTAGACCAGATCTGAGCTGTCAAGTTGGCTGACAGCAGAACTCTGCTGATTGTTTGCTTTCTGTTCAGCATCCATATACTCTCCTCTGCTTCAGACAAAGCAGTGTAGGACCACCTGGAAACACTGACATAAGTGTGGTTCCATCTTGTCTACTCTGTGTTTGATTATGTAGCATAACAGTATAACATCACAATTCTGGAATATCATATATGAAATCAGTTCCAAAAGATATCCTTAGACCATTGGCAGATTCTCAGGAATTTCTCCCTCTCTTTCAGCCTACAGTGTTCTTATATAATTTTCAGGGAAAGTAAGTTGCCTTTGTAAGTTTGGAGCAACAAGATGACGTCATGCCACATGTAGGGGGTTGACCTCCCTCGGCTGGTTGCCAGGGCCTTACCAAAATGCTCCCTTCCTCCACATTCTCAACAGGATTTGAGGAGAAAACAAGATAAAAAAGATTATGGGTTGAGGAAAAGACAGGGAAATCAGTCACAGGCAAAACAGACTCGACCTGGGGAAATTAATTAGCAATTAAAAATAGAACAGAATGGGAAAAAGCAAAGAGAAAAACACCTTTAAGAGAAGAACACCTTTATCCCAGCCTTAGGCTCAACTTTGTTCCTTCATTCCAAATTCTTCTATCCACCCTACTATGAGTAACACGGAGGGATAGGGAGCGGGGATTCTGCTCAGTCTATAACAGCTGCTCTCTGCTGCTCTTCCTCCTCACACTTTTCCCCAGCTCCAGCATGGGGTCCTTGATGAGAGGTATAGCCCTTTAGTAACAGACTACTGATCCCCCGCCAGGCTGCATTTCCTACTAGAAGCCCTGCTGGAATTTACAGACACTACCCCTCATCACTTCACCAAAATTGTAACAGAAATTCCTCACAATTATTTTGCTGTCTACCAAAGTTCAGTTCATGTTTTGCCTCTTAACTCTCCCAGTTACTGCCCTTACCTTGAGTTCTTTAGCATTCTTAAGTCAGGCACCAACAAAATGACTGTGGTCAGTTGACTTGGCTGGCCATCACATGCTCATCAAGCTGCTGTGGTCACTGTCGCTGGTCAACAGGACAAGGGGAAAAAATACAATGAAAAGGTCATGGGTTAAGATAAGGACAGAGAGACCACTCAGCAGTTATACTTATGGGCAGAGCAGACTCAGCTAGGGGAAATTATTTTAATTCACTGTCAATTAGACCAAGTAGAATAATGAAAAATAAGAATAAATCTAAAAATATTTTTCTTCAATCCCTCCAGCTGGTTCAGCTTCACCTCTGACTCTTCTACTTTTTTTTATCCCCAAGCGGCGCAGGAGTATGGGAAACAGGACATGAGTATGTTCATAACATTTTGATGATTCTTCCTTCCCACACTCTTCCTCTGTTCCAGAATTTGTTCCCTTCCACACAACAGACTCCTTCATGAACTTCTCCAGCATGGATTCTTTCTGTGGACTGCAGTTCTTCACTAACTCCTCCAGCACCATGGATCCCCCTAATGAGGTGCAGTCCTTCAGAAACAGACAGCTTCAATGTAGGTCTTCCATGGACTGAAGCTCCTTCCAGCAAACCTGCTCCAGCATGTTTTTTTCTCTCCATCAAATCACAGATCCTGCCAGGAGCCTACTCCAGCATTAACTCTCTCCACAGGGTCGCAGCCTGTTCGGGAATCCACCTGTTCCACTGCGGGTCTCCTCCACAGGCTGCAGGTAGATCTCTGCTCCACCATCGACCTCTATGGGCTGCAGGGGCACAGCTGCCTCACCATGGGCTGCACCACAGAATGCAAGGGAATCTCAGCTCTCTGAAAAATCTCCTCTCTCTCCTTCCCCACTGACCTTGGTGTCTGCAGGCATGTTTTTCTCACATTTCTCTCACCCCTCTCTCACACAGCTGCCATAAATCATTTTTTGACCCCTCTGTTATATGTTATCACACAAGAATCACCAGCTGGGCTGACAGGCTCAGCTGTGGTCTTCATTAGGTCCATTACAGACCACTGTGTATGACAGGGATTAGATCCTGGTGTCCTCTCACGGAGGTCAACCCTGCAACACTCCACCACCACCACCACCATGAAACCTTGTCATTTAAATCAAATACACCATGCAAATTGGCTGTTTCATATTCATTGTGCCAAATCCCAGGGCTGTCTACAGTAGGTATTATGAAAGTGTGGTTCCATTAGCACTAATGGAAGTCATCCCGATAAATTTTTCATACATCAGTGAAAAAGCAAGATTCTTTTGAAGAGTGGTGCATAATGCAAATCTGCATATAGTAGATTCATAATACCAAATAAATTACAATCTTAAAAGTCACAAAATGCACTGCAAAAATCTTTAGATTTTATGCTTTAAAAACTATTGGTCATTTAATGACCTTATCACTAAACAGAGTGTTTAATTGAGTTTTGAACTGGCAGCACTACAGCAAGTTCCTCAAAAATCAATCCAATTGATTTCCATTTATACCGTTGCAGTTTTACAATGGGTTAAGTTCTTCTTTTCTAGCAGACTAGAGGTGTGATTCAGTCCAAATTTTCTTTCTTATTTCCTCAGCCTTATACAAATACTCCAGTTGCACCACCCCTTTTTATGACCCCTTCAAAAGTTTCTGTTTAAACCTCTCTTCAAAAGGAAATCAAAATTGTTACAAAAACTATAGAAACTCAAATTTGGCAAGTTTGGAAAATTTGGTCTCAGAGTCTGTAGTTTAAATAATTTCAAATATATTTTTTAATATATTATATCTTCTACATATGTACACATATTCATGCACACTTTCTATAGGAATATTGCAATATTTAGGTGTTCTAAGTACAATTAAGCAATAGAGGGCATACTGTACTTTGCATACAGATATATATATCTGCACCCTTTATAGATCTACAAAGATAGACATATATATCCTATCCAGAGAGGTAGGTATAAACTCTATGTGGTGTCTTTACACCCTATAGTACATAATTGTACTGTGAACACCTAAGCATTTCAAAATTTACATTTGGAAATTCTGATAACGGGAAATTAGAATGTTGTTTTTGCGCTGTTTTTTTCCATTCTTGGAAAACAAGCTTATTTCAAGTATATAAGCCAAGGAGAAGCTCTTGTTTCCCATGGCGCATAAGCAGCAGCCTGTCAGTTCACATAAAAGCATGACAGCTTTGGTTCAAAACATATTTCCGCAGCAATTAAAATAAGCATGATAAATCAGCCAACATGGCTCAAATCAACCATTTTTCGTGTACATGAGAGGACGGAGCAAGCCTGTCCCCCAGGAGACTTTCCACCTTAGGCTTTGCCATATTATTTCTTTAGGGGCTTGCTCTTTTAAATGAAGAAACTAAAAGATATACGGACAGTCAAATACGTGTACAAAATTCAACATCATTAGGCTGCTTGCCTTGCAATATATAGTATTCTAGTGCAACTGAAACTTGTGGTGACACAGCATCAAGGAGCCAAAGTTGCTGAAGAGACGTGAAAGAGTAGAGAGAGGCAAAGACAAAATCTTGGAATATGTTAAATAACTCCAGTATAGGTATCCCTGTCACGGATTTCCAGGTAGGATAAGGTAGAAGGGATGGATGAAGCTTCAACCCTTGAAGCTGAGTTGCATGGTCCAACAGAGGCTGATTGAATATCGTACATTGCTGTAATGTCATTAGGAAATGGCATTATACTTGCAAAGATAGACTTTGGTAATAAGCTATTTAGACATTTGAAATATCTCAAGCTGAATATAGAGTGACTGTTAAGACTGTGCATTCCCTATTAATTGTAAAGCCACTAGAATTCATATTATCACTACAAAATCTTGATAAACAGCAAATATTCCCCTGAGGGTCCCCTGCTCTTGAGGTGATTAAGGTTGCAGGAGCTGTTTCCTACATTTCTCAGAGAGTGGTAAAAGAAAATGACCTTTCTTGGGCAGTTTATCTCTCTCTCAAATATATATGGAAGGCTAAACTAGATATGGAAATCCTCAGAATATGAAATATGTAAATAAATTGGGTAATATGTAGAGCAGGTACAAAACTATTGGAATGTTTAACAAAGCTTCATTCCCTGAATTCAATTTTCCTGAATAGCAGGTACAATCCCTTATGTCCTCTTTACAATCCAGATACATGTGACAAACATATGGAGTTAGAAAACTCCTGCACACTGTAAATAGTAGACTGGAAATTCTGACTGGCTTTGTTTTGTCTTGACTGTGCTCAAGTCCATTCTCGTCAAATGGTAGGATAAGATTGCAATATTTTGACAAGTGGTGGTAAGGCTTGTTTGATTTAGACAAATGGTCCAAGGCTATTCCTGAATATTACATGGTAAGGCTTTAGAAATCAATACAACCCAATAATGGCAGGAATAAAATGATAAATGCTGATATACATAAATCCCCCCACAATACTTCACACACAACATGAAGATAATGTATGAAATGCATTTCCCTGAGATGGAAGAGAAATAAATAAATACCATTCTCTCACCATGCTCAAGACAGCTAAATGGATGTCTATTCGCAAATTCTGCTTTGTATTGGACTTTTTAATGTATTTCTATAGCTTTAATTTATTCCCAAAGTGCTGAGTAGTACTCAGGAAGTTGTCAGAAATTCTGCACTAAAAGGCAAAGATCTTGTCATATTATAAGAAAAAAGTTTAGGACATAATCTCAACTGCTTTTTTTGTGGCTATGTCTTTGACCATTCTGTTAATTACCATTCTGGTAATCAACATTAAGAAATTTTAAAAATCCATAATTATAATCCTATTCTGCTACCTCTTATTTGCAAGTCAATGCTATCATTCTCTATGAAATTCATAGTTACTTGATTACTATCCTACTCCTATTCCTATCACTATCCAAGTGAGAAGCTTAAAAAAATAAAAGGAGGCCTGGTCTTATACAACAAAGAAGATATTTTATCAACGGGGCTGAAGGAACAAGAGTATTTCCTATGGTTTAAGGTGCCTTTAGCGAACTGGGCTCAGACACCTGGAGAGGATCTTGAATGTGAATCACCATTTGAAAATTAAAAGAAGGCGTTTATTTACACACACGGTTAAAGTAATTTAAACCATTTAAAGATCTTCTCTCCCTTGTTGACTTTAGCTCTGCTGTGGCAAAATGTTCTGAGGAGGACAGGGACTGGCAAACAGAGAACAGAAAATAAAACATCCCAAGTAAATGTTACTTTGCTTTTAAGATGGTATTTATGGCCTTTGTTACATTTAAAAGACTTGACAATGATTTGCAGAGGCAAAAAACCTTTTAGGCCTGTCTTAAGAAAGTCAATGGCAACAGTGTACCTCTCTCTAATGCAGAATTTCAAACATTCTTCTGCAAATAAACAGCTTTTGTTATACTCTTAAAAGAGAGGTTAAAATATACAATTAAAACTCTGATCCAGTATTTCCTTCTGCTATTAAAATACTAACAGAAGGGATACATTTTCAAAAGAGCTAAAGGCTCAAGTTCAAAAAAGTAGTCATTACCAGATTTCTTGAAGCAGCCTTTTTTTTGTTTAATCTCCATTGGCAACTATCTGAACACTTCTCTTGACCAGTTCTACCCATGATCTCCTGAGTCGTGTTAAGTGCACACAGACACAAACATGAAAAACGAGCCCTGACAAACTACTGTCAGTGAAAGATGAGCAGTTAAGAAATAATGTTATTTCTTAAAATGCCCCCAATGAGTGAATTTATTGCTTTTCTTTAAAATACCATACATCTCAAATATCTTGTTAAAAATAGAACAGAATGTACTATTCTTTTAAAAATAGAATTAAATGTATTTTTTAACAGTTTCAATACTTTAAAAAAAACCATTTTCATTTCTGACAAAACTTACACCTCCTACAATTAGGGCCAGTGGCCTTGTGGGACATTGTATTCATCATCTCCTCCTAGTCTAGCCATTTTTACTACCCAGGCCCTCCTTGGGCACCAGTCACACAAGGAAGCAGGGCCATCCTCTGAGACTACATATGGCTGGAGGATGGTATTGGGTTTAAAGGAGATATGGAAGAGGATCTTTGACTCTCTCTGGCTTCCATTCCTCTTCTCTCCCATCACCTGCTCCACATTCTGCATGTAAACCACTCTCCTTCTGCAAGATAGAATGCTCCACCCGTGTATCCCAAGCAAGGGACAGAGTAACTGCACAGGCAGATACAGAGGCAAGACGAAGTATAACGGCACTATCAATGTCTAAAGTTTTCTGTATCGAGTATCTTTAGATTTGCTTAGTTAATGTGATAATTATAATCCTGACTTTGAAAAAAGAATGCATTTTAAAAGTTTATTTTCTGAAAAAAAAAAAAAAAAGCAGCTATAACATCCCATGTTCTGTGTGAATATAAAAGGCTCCTATCATTTTTATTCTGAGATCTTGTCTCCCCTCCTATAAGCATACACAACTCAGATATTCAATATTAGGTTATTTTAAATCATGAAAGACATGTTAAAAACATATTTTCTAATGAAGTACTGAAGAAAACATCTACAAAACCCCCTTTTTTTCTGAGATTTTTTTTCTTTTACATCTATTAGAAAGTAATTGCTATCCTAAAAGCCTATTTTACAAAACTATTACCATGATCATAGATTTCAGCCTCATAAAACAATCCTATTTTTTAATCGTAATAATATAAACAGTCAAATGGGTAATAATGTTGATAGCACACTTTAGAAGATTTTACTGATCCAGCATTATTTGGTGCTTGCATGCTGCTAACATATAATTTACAAATCTTTGTCCTTTCTGAATTATTAATATATTAATTATAACAAATAACTGACTTTGCCAAGAACTGCATAGAAAAATAACTGATAAATTTCCAAAGGGGAGATAATATATTTATTATGCATGAACAGTGGTAGTTTAAAACATTAAAGCAAAACTACTATAAAATGAAACATAAATGGAAAAATTTGGTGCTCAGCAGAGATAAGAAATAATGATTAAGTAAAAATAAAACTGTCAAGTCTCTTACTCTTCATGAGGCTTAAGATAAATCTAGTAAAGGAAAAAAACACAGTTTGTCAATTAGCAGTGACAGTGACGTATTTTTTTTCCCCAGAAAACAGCTGTAAATATGATTTCCAAGTGCCATAACATCACAAGGTCTGTAAAAGAAATCCATGGGAAAACAAAGTGAGTAATGAAAATTTAGATATTCTTGTTACAATATTTTTCTCTATGTTCCCATGTCATGTAACTGTTGAGGATCTGTAGAAAATAGTCCCTTTATCTCACTCTGTCTCTGATCCTTGCCTGTATTCCTTAAATGATCTGTAATTTTGTGGTAAAAGAATTTCTCTAAACAGATGTGATATGGCAGACCACTTTGTGGCTTTCTTCGCTACAAAAAAATTGTTCACTTTTTTGCTTAAATACTGCTGACACCTAATGTAGCTGTTTTCATTGTACCTTTTCTGTAGCATTCTCTGGGGAAGAATGCCCTGGCCAGCGCCTGCTTATGGGCTTCTACTACTCCTGCTGTGGGATGTGCATGACAAGGACATGTCTAGGTACAAAAAATTTCAACAGAGTGAATGAATGTCATCTAGAACTTTGACCAATGAAACCATGAAAGTGAGTATATGCTACTGGACGCTGTAAACAAAATGGGATTTTCTCCCATCTGTATCTAATAATTACTTCGCTGCTTCTGAAACACTGAATTTCACAAGCTCTGAAAGAATATAGCAACCTTAATAATTTCACTGAAGTTTGGACAAACAATTTTAACCTCCTGTCGTGAAAGCACACTTTTGTCTTGTCTGTGTCGTAGGACATTATTCCTTACTTTTCTTTTCTTTTCTTTTCTTTTTTTTAAGATTAACTCTTCTCAGAGGAAGTAATTCGGTACCACTGTAATACAGGTATGTCAGCACCAAAAGAAAAACTTTCAAAAAGCTCCAAAAATCTCAAACATGGGGCAATCAAATAACGCAGTGCAAAAGGTGAAATAAGATTTGTTTTTCTAGGGGCCTTCCTTACATTTGACATTTCTTCAAGCAATCATTTGTTTCTGAATTCTTATTACTGCATGCATACATTTTCCTATCTTCTCTTAATTCCCACTGAATTTATCAGAGTATAGTGTATTATCCCTCTACAAGGTCATAACTCTCTGATCTATCAGAGACCAAAGTCTCATGGAACTACTTTTACACTGTTGAATCATTACCATGTAAATATTATACTATTTCTCAACATGTGAGTTTAAATCACAGTTTTTGTTATCTGCAGCAAAAAGAAAACCTGCAGGTATTGCTTGTAGGCTTAAATTTATAATGGAATTTAATGAAATAATTTTTTCCAACCTGTGTATACCCATTGTTAGGGGTTGCTGTCCTCTCTTCCAGATCTTTTCCACTCTCCCATGCATTCTTTTCTTCAGTGGGTAAATGAGTAAATGGGTTCACCGAGGTCATCTTCTCTTTCTTTCCCTCCCTGCAGGCTTTGTTGTGTTACACCTGAGCCTCCTGCTACTACTCACTCACCTTTTTCTTAACCATTCTTTCATTTCATCCTTCAATTTCATATCCCTATATCTCCATTCTTCCTTTCTCTTTGCTTATCATGTGTAAATAGTCATTTAATAAACAGTAGTTTACAGAACATGGTCTGAACATAACAATTTCTATCAACTTAAGAACTTCTATAATCAGTTGAATGCTCCTGTAAGACCCTATTATTATATACTTTGAGTATCTGTTTCCTACACTAGCCTGAGGAAAGACTTTTTCCACTGTTTAACCTGTAGAGTCTTTTCATCTACAGTTAAAGTGTAGCTCTTCAATTTCCTAAACAAGGAGGTGATATACATCAAGGCAAACAACAACAAAAAAAAGAAGCACAGCTTGATGCCAAAGGCAAAACATTCATACATGCCAAACCATATTTTGCCTGACCAATTTTTCAGTAGAAAATACAGCATTAAATCAGATCTCAAGCTTGTACCTGTCTAATTTCTTAGACAATAAAATTATAGAGATTAAAATTAGGACATGAAATTAAATTAAACTAAGTCCTATATATTATTTTTGTACATGAAGAATCATTGCAGTTTTTACAGAAACCTCCAGTTCTGATTTTAAAATAGCATCTGCAAATGTGTTCTCAGCATCTTGACTAACACAGCTGTCAGCCAGATTTCCGTTACAAAGGTGGATGAATAATTCATTTTTATTCATGCAGCTAACAACTTGGTCTTTATCTGTTCATGAACTTTTCGTGAAATTGTCTGCACTCTTTAGGTGGAACCACTCAAGCCACAGTGCAGCATGCACTTCCTCCTCCTCATGTAACCTTTCAGGGATGAATGCTCAGGCTTGGAGATATGCTTATTACTTGTAGATCTCTAATGATATTGTTGCGATTCTATGATTTATGTAACCAGCACTGCGTAAGGTTTAAATTTCAAAATCAAATAACTAAAGAGAGACTTGGTTTTGGCCGACATAAAACTACTCAAGCTTAAAATTGAATTTAATCAGCATTCACACTAGTAAGTACTGAAACATTTGTGGAAATTAAATATGAAGAAGTTGGTTCGCTAAGAAAATGGCATAGTCCTGCCTCTTCTTCAGCAGTAACCTCGGAAATCTGCTTTTCCATGTGAAGGTTTTTTTCCTCAAGCATTCCAAAGCCAGGATTTCTGAGAAGACAAAACATGTTATTTTATCTTAAGAATTTTCTCAGTCTCTCTGCACAAAGTTTACAGAAAATAAAGGTGTGGGTTTTTTCTCCATCCTCTTTTCTACAGTTCAGTTTATGACCTCTATTTTTTCTGCTATGTTATGGCTATCAAATAAAAGCTGAAATACTTCAGAGCTAAATCAACAGTTCTAAATCAACTATTTTCTATCCTCTACCACTGCATGCAATGCTTTCTTTCTTTGGTTTTGGTTCGGTTTCTACATAATAAACCTTGTCCCGCTTTTCTTGGCAAGAATTGAATCTGTAGAGCTACTAATACTCTTTACATCAATGGGCCTGTTTCTACAGCAGGAGAGCAAAATATATTGTCCCTAAGACAGCTCTAAGACACCATTTTACACCATTCTGCAATGGAGGTTACTTCCTGCTTCACTATCTTCTCCTCCTTTCTGTTTTCCATTGCTATTTTGGTGTAATAGGTGTATTTCAGTCTCACTGAAGGTGAATGGCAGTTTCATATGTAATCTTTAGCCTCAGATCACACTGATGTATATGACACCTCACATCACCTAAGCAACCTGTTTTTCTCATTACACAAAAATACTAGGTTTTGTCATTTTAAAGGCAGCTGCTGTATGCCTTGGCTTTCATTTTTCTAAATGAAAATAAATTTCTAAATTAATGAAGATATTTTAAAACTATTTTTCCACACAAATAGCACTTTTAATCACCAGTCTAGATTATAATCCATAAATTTACTTATCTAGTAAAAATCATTTATTCCCCTTCATTGGTTCCATATTTGATTGAAACTGGCTAAAGAATTTTGTGAAACTATTTTAGAGGTTTTATTCAAACAGCAATATAATCTTGCTTGCTCAAGAAAACTCGGATGTGCTTTTAAATAATTCTCCATGCATTAAATTCTTAAATGTAAAATCAACATTATATATGTAATTTGAGGTAATAAACATGCAACATCCATTAGTTACTATTCATCGTCAATTATAACAACAAGTTTGAGGATTCTAAACATAAAGTAAACACACTATGAATATTAACTTGTAGCAAATTTTGCATAAATACTAATAACAAAACGGAACAAAAAAGAACTAGAACTACGTGACTAGGTAGGCAGGGTGCAAACATCCCTTTTCATTAATAAAACTCCATAACCTTTGGGAAAATTTATTTGATTATTCAGGGATAATTCAAGGGAGACTGCTCTAAAGAAAAAGAATGAGGGAAATGGAGGAACATACAGTATGAGTTAAAATTGAAAAATGCTTTATGAACATTAATTTTTGCTTACTGTTTTAAAAAAGACATAGATATATTTTCTTATGTGGGATATGCAATATGATTACCAGCTCTGTTATCTCTTAGTTTATCAGAAATAAAAGTAAATCAATGATGGCAAATTGTATAATATGCCACCATACAAAGTACTTTATTTTCTCCTAAAAATTTTTAGACTCAACCACTCCAATGGCTAAATGACACTCTCTAGGCTATATTTTAGGGCTGAATGGAACTGAATTTACAGAGTTCAGTTCATTAGTGCAAATCCCAAAGTTCAGTCAAATGCTTGGATCTCCAGTACAGAACAAAAGTCATTGCATTCATCACAGAAAACTAAACACAGATCTACTGCATGTAAGCTCAGTATAATTAATAGCATGAAAGCTCTAAATTGACATTTTGTCTCATGTTACCTCTAGGCAAGCGGTTTCATACATGCTAGACCTGAGCTTTTCTATTTTTTTTGTCAATTTTTCCTCTTTGAGAGCACATACCTACAGCTAATGTTTGAACGAATCAGAACAGGCTCAGTATCTTCTTCTAAGACACTAATGCCCTTTATTTACAAATATAGCATAATAACGTATTTACCTAATAATTTCTTCAGGATACAAGAAGAGGAGAAGGTTCAAACAAAGAAGCAGAAGTGAAGAAAATGCTCACTGTCTACCCGACAAAATATATTCCAGAAAAAAAGATCAGGATTATTTTGGTCAGAAGATTTCTTCAAACTGTGTCTGTTGTTCCAGCAAATATTGATACACTTCCTGAAAATACAGTAAAATTAAAATTCCAGACAAATTTTGGAAGCAGGGTTTAGAAATCTGTTTATCCCTTTCTTGGATTCATGTCTCAGTACTAAATTACAGAAGGGATATAGATAATTCCTGGAGAATAATGCTTGCTGTCTTTCTGATGAAAAAGATTTTACACATTTCAGGAAAAGGGGATAGCAGTTAGATGCGCCTTAGATGTTTTTCTAGCCTTTAAGCTAGAGGCTGTAGCACTCTTTGAGAACTCAGAAACATGCAGATAAATCACTCGAGTCTTAGCAACTGCTCTTAAGCACTGCTAAATAAAAATTGGCAGGTCAACATCACACCTTAATTCAAAACAAAACATTAATTGTGCAAGGCCATCTTCAGACATTCACTGAGAACATAATTCACTCCAGACCTCATTGGAGACCTGGAATTAATTACTTTCTAGATGCTGTTTGGCTTCGGGTGGCACCTATGAAGTTTCTCAGCCTATAGCAAGCGAGGAGGCAGAACCCTTATGCAAACAGAAAGTCTTCATGAAATACAAGCAGTGCCTAGAAGTAGAAGTAGAGAGCTAATGGATATTATAAGTTTATATATCTCATATACACAGATCACCCTATATTATGTCTAACTAATTTATTAGTCACAGATGGTACCCTCAAAGACAGGTTCTGACACATTTATCCTACACTTCAAGTAAATAAATCAAATATATTATCAAATAATCATAATTGTGCATATCTAGTTCAAGAACTTTTCTTTTAAATATTTTGTAAAAGTGACAGAAGACCGTTTCCAAAATTAATGGATAGAACATAATTCTTCAGTTGGCAAGGACTAGAATGATCACCTAATCCGATTTCTTGACCAGTTCAGTGTTAACCAAAAGTTAAAGTTTGGTATTAAGCACATGGTCCAAATGCCTCCTTTTAAGGCACTGACACACACAAAGCATCAACAATCTCTCTCTAAAAAGCCTGTACCGGTGTTTCACCACCCTTGCAGAAAAGAAATGTATTCTAATGTCCAGTCTGAACTTCCCCTGATGCAGCTTTGAACGATTCCTGTGTCTTGTCATTGGATCCCAGGNGGCTCATACTTGTGCCCAGCTTTACCGCATCCCAGGGCAGAATCTGTATTTGTTCTTGTTAAATTTCATGCCACTGATTATTACCCAGTGCTCCAATGTATTCATATCCCTCTGCAAGGGTCTTGTCCCAGAAGAGAGTCAACAAATCCACAAGTAATGACAATTTCAGGTATTCTATGTGCTTAAAAATTGAGAAGCTACTATCTCTCTGTGCAGAAGAGACAAACCTTACTTTTTTTTGTTTGTCTCATTTAATTAGTTTATACACCCTTCCTGAAAGCCAAATATTATCAAATGTAAGCTGCTATTACAGCTCAGTACTTAACATATCTTCAGAAACATTACAAAGTCCAAGAGTCTGTTTCAAATTTTTGTTTATGCTATGCTTACTTCACTGGTGTCAGAGTGAAATAGCCAGATCTTACTGGAGAAGTCACTGCCTGAGCATTCTTACACCACTCAAGGACTCACTCACCACCAGAGACTTTAACTGCTGGGACCATAAACCTTTTGTAGTGGATGGCTCCAGTGAGCTGAAGGGTGTCCCTTTCAACTCCTCTCTTACACACTCACTCACTCTCAGGAGCTCTTTCTCCTTTTTCAGGCTCACTTCTATGCTTCCCATAGCAGAGTCTCAGTTGCTGAAATTATAAAAGTAAATAATTTGATAGTGTGGTACAGTAGCAGGTCAGCTTGAGCTGAATACTTCTGGAGAGGGATTTCAAACAAAAGGCAATTACACCCTCCCCTCACATGCTCTCAACATGCCTTACCAGAGCCTCTTGGTCCAGTGGTGATTTTTAGGCTGGGTATTCTAACATCTTATTCCAATCTTTTTTTTTGTCCATGTAAGCAGGCTATTAACCGTTCTTGTCAAGTTGCAGCTTCAGCTGATGGCTCTAGTTTCCTTGTCTTCTGGTTTGGAGTCAAGGTGTACTTTCTTGCTGCTGCAACTCTAGACTTGGGTTAAATGTTACTTCTCAACAACGAAAACATCAGTGTGTTATCAGTATTCTGGTTATACTAAAGACAAAACACAGCACTGTACCAGCTACCAGGAAAATTACTAAGAAAACTCTCTTCCAGTTGAAAACACATCTAAATGTATGTTCACAGCTTGAGGCCCAAGATTTCAGCAAATCCATCTGCTCATGCTAAGCATTCAAATCTAAGAAAACAATAAATCACAGTGTTATAACTTTGTACTACTCATTCCACTTAAAACATATTTCAGTTAAACAACCAATATCTGCTAAAAGTAAGGTTTGCACTAGTGTTCTGTATTTGTAGAAAACATAATTCAGAATATTCACTACTGAATATTTGCAACATGTATAACTTTTTTACATCTAGGAACAAACAGTTATTTCAGAAAACTGAATAAGAACAAAGAATATTCAAGCAGTCTCACAGAGCATGTAGCATCCTTCTTATGAACTCTATGCATGACTTGGTGATTTCTAGCATCCCAAAAAATTTCCTTTCAGATCTCTGAGACCTTATACACAATTTTTTACATCTGACATATTCATCAACCAAACTGAATGTCAATCTTATTTTAAGCACCTTATTTCTGTTCCTCACTTTCTCCCACAAACACTGAAGAAAACTGCCAACACAGACAGCAGAATTACTATCAGTAGTGATATATAAAGTTAGCTTATAGACATTAAAATACTGATTTGGTTTAATTTAGAGATAATGAGCTGGAGTCTTCCATGTTGCAAAAAGATTGGCCAATTACAGTTCCCTTCTTTTTGTACTGATTCTACAATTTAATGGGCACATGAAACTTCCATTAACAATAATGGGACTTCTGTGCATGTGTTGCAGAGAAAATAAAGCCCTGTAGAGTTTTTTCTTATAAACAGTGTGAAACAAATGGAGAATGATAATAATCTCAAAGAAGTAATGCAAATAGCAGTATCCTGCATGAGAAAAACATCTCGGAGAGTGGTCCTGGTGCACAGGGAGTAAAATTAAGGAGTGGAAAATGCACAAAGCTAAATAAGACAAGAAAGAAAATCAGCTCAGCAAATGATACTGCAGGTATGTTGGTCCAGACTACTCTGAGACTAAATATCTACAAAATACATAAAGCAGAGACATTAAAAATGTTTTAAGACCAAAATAAAGAAAAATTGAAATAAAATGCTTGTCAATGGGCTAAAAATAAGTAATGTGTAAAACACTTGAGGACACACTGACAGAGAAAGTATATCTGCAGAGTGCAGATATTAATAAATAAATTTTAAAAGTACACATAGTACAGTTTATAGTGTTATTTTAGTTACACTAGCTATGGTTTTGAGATTTTACCTGATTGACAGAGGTATTAATGAACTTCCATCTTACAGATCTTAATCTAATCCATTCAGCTGGATCAAAGCACATCTGGCTCAGGTCTTAGTTGCACTCTGGCTTGTATTCATGTTCCATTTTTGCAATTAATTCTCTGTGCTTATGTTACAGTAAATAACTGACTTGAGAAAAATCTATTTCCTGTGTTTGTCTTAGAGTACTGAAGGGTTACTGGACCTAGGCAAACATACCATGAAGGTATACTTGCCAATAAGTCTGATAGACTTCATGGGTGAATTTAGCAAAAAACACAGAGGTATGGATTCCAAAGGATCAGGATGAACACACTAATTCAGCTCTTGTTAACACAAGTGAGTCAGGAAAAATAACATACTTGTAGAAATAATTTTTGCAATCCTTGTTTTATCATGAGAACCCAACATGTTCAGGATTCTTGAGAGTTTCTCTGATCATGCCATTGGAAAATCATAAATTAGAAATAAAATTTAACTGCATTTTATTTTCATTTTCTCAAATGAAAGTAAAAAAGTCTACTGTTAATCAGTGGATAAAATGTATAATGTATAACATTCACATTTGCACAGTTTTTCTTAAATTATGTTTAGCAGAAAAATATTATAACTTAAATGCTAGTTCTTGGAGCCTCAAAATTTATACATTGCATTTATGTCTTTGATATTTATTTCTGTAATGACTTCTCATGCTTTTAAAAATCAAAATATTTATGGCTAAAATGTCAATAGTAAATAATTTGTCTTTTATATAGTTTTTCGGGTGTTTTTTAATTTTTCCTCATAGCTTTCGTTGTTTTTGATCATTTTCAACAGAACTGATTTGCATTTAGTGTAAGTAAACATAAAAAGGTTGGGATTTTGGGCAAGTTTTGTGGTTTGGTTTTTGGTTGTTGGCTCCCCATCAACATATGCATAAACATATAGGATTATAGATTTTGTATGTTTGTATTCTTTATGGCATATTGTTTAAAATTTGATGCTTCATGTTTTATTATTAACAGTTTGAGACATGTAAAACATGCATGAAAATGCATGAAAAACATAGTGAACTAAGAGCAAGTATTCCTAAAGACATAATTTAATATTACTTCCACATACATCTAGGTTTTAAATACCTTTAGCTGGAAAGAGGGAGAAAATTTTAAAAAACCCCAGAATTCTCCCTTGACAATATTTCGTACTCTAAACATGATATTTACTCTAAAGAGTGTCAAAGGAAAACTGAGCCAACTTATATATGAATATAAGTTTAAGGGTGAAAAAAACCCTTAAAACATATTTCTATCAGAGGTACACTGTGGTCCAGACAATGCATGAAAATCATCTGTCAGTATAGCTGAAAAGTGAGGCTGTGGAGAGTTACGTTAAGTACTGCTTATAGGAAATTTGCTGATGATCTCTTGCACCAAGAAACAGATGGAGCAAACACAGTAAACCAGCTTTTTCACAGCAAGATTTTGAATTGCAGTATGCCATGACTCACCTGAATGATGCATTTCTCAGCCATTATTGCCCTAGAAAATCTGTAATCTCCATTTGTATGTTCCTCCACACAAAACATAACAACAAATTCCTGCCACACTCAAGCTTTACTCTAAAGAACATCCTGTCCTATACTTCCTTAGGCTCTTTATAATCATATAAACCATAAGTTAATTGAACATTTGTGAACACACTCAAACACTTTCCAGTCACAGTTTGAATTTACATAGCAGTATTAATGTGAGAATGCCAAACTTTCCAGACCACAGAGCAGTAGTATACCTCAGTGTAATCCTCAGTCTCAGACCTTAATGTTTTTCTGTGGAAAACATTTGGGGGACAATTAACAAAGCTAGCACCTTCCCACTGATGTTAAATTTTAACAAGTGCCCTTTTTCATGAAAAATAAGAACAACAACTACAACACAAAAGCAACAGCAACAACAACAAAAAAATTAAATGCAGGTTGGAGGGCAGAACAAGTGGAGGCAACTGGACAGAATATAATATAATATAATCCACAACATCTTTCCATGCCATTTCAAAATATAAATCTTTCCATGCCATTACATGATCCTCCTAGAAGTGCCTGTAACTGTACTTCCCAATGAAGACTTTAACCTGCCTACTCCACTCTGTTTGAAGACAAGGGGCTCAGGGGAGTCACATTATCTTAACTCTTCCCAAAACTTCAGATAGAGCAGAATCTGCTTTGCTCCAGAAGTACCTAGCTCCATTACAGGATAGGAATCCTAATGATCTCTATCTCTTGCCTCCAAAAAAGAGATAATTTGGCCCTCAGTGTCTTGAACTTTATTAAATAGATTGTCTGCATTACCAGATGATTACCACTGTCTCTTTTTAACTTGCTAAATGCACTCGGAAGAGTTACTCTGTGTGTCTCTAAACATAGTGGTGTTACAATAACAGAGACAATATAAGATAATGAAACAATTTACATGGAAAATCTGCAACAATATCGACTGTTTCCTCTGCCACGCTTTCTCCGCATGTAAGGAGCACCCTTCTTCTCAGAAGTGAGAGTCCCTTACCCCTGGTAATTGACCTGAGGTGGTATAGAATAACTTCTTGGCCAGGCTCTTTCTCCTCATGGCTACTGTAAAAACTGACTCTGTCCTGGATGGAACCAGGACAGTTCCCTTTATTTTTTTTTTGTTTTGTTTTACAAAGTTTATTATATAACATTATTTTCCTACTGTACTCTATTTGCAACATCTGAAAAGATAAAGCAACCTAACTCTGCGAAATTTCTGTTGCATTTCAGTTCCATTCTGAAATGAGCTTTAGTTTGGAGTCAGGCCTAAGATTTAAGACTAAAATACTCCTAGTTTAATTTAGACCTTTTTGAGGTTAATTCCTTAATATCTCTTCAATATATCTCCACTTTGTTCCTGTGTTAAAGGGACAACCTAGACAAAGAAGGTTATGTGAGAAAGGTATATTGCTATTAAGAAAACCCCAAAGGCTTCTCACCATCAAAAAAAAAAGTTCAGAACAGAATGGAGTATAGAAGAAGATAGAAAATCAACAAATATGTCAACTATGAAGAACAAGCTGAAAGTAACTGGAGGGATAAAGAAGAAATTACAGGTACAGCTAAAACTTGTACACAGAACCTGCAGATGATAATTCAGAAAATCAGATTTGGAGTTGTCTTTGATTAGTTTAAGTTTTTTTGCTCTGTCAGCATTGACAGTAGTTTGTTCATGAAAATCCAGTAGCAATTAATTAGTTTGAGTTAACATATGTTCATACAATATTTATTTCTTTATTTAGCAATAGAAATATAAAATAAATTCAAGATTTTTGCCAAGACTTAAAGAACAGCTTATTCAGCTAGTGTAAATCAGAGTAGTATGAAAATTATTTTAAAATATAGTTTGTCTGAATTTCCCTACATTTTGAAATTAAATACCTCCTTAATCATTTCATTTTTATGTTTTTGAAGTCAAAAAGTATTTCTTGAATAAATTAATGTCCCCACTGCAAGAAAAAGAAATAGATTTTAAGAGGTAGTTCTCAGAGTCAGACAAAGAAAAAGGTAGATTTACTGCCTTATGTGCTGAGCAGAAACAAATATTACAGTTCCTCATTTCCTTTTTTTCTGCCATAATTCCTGAAGAATGGGAAGAAGTTAAATCTTAGGTATATATCTGTCAAAAAATTAATATTTTCCTAAAATCATGAACTACCCTGTAGGGTAAGAAAGGCGCAGATTATCTGGTATTTATGTATCTGACCACATCCAAGCAGCCTTATTTTATACTGAACTTGGGTTTCCTACAACAGGCAGGACTGGAGCACCAAAGAAATAGTTTAGAGCACCTCGAGTGGTATTTGCCAAAAGATCCTTAGAGCAAGGGAAGAAGTGAAGAATAATGAAACAAGAAAAAAGTATTGTAAAAAAATTATACATACCTTGATTTGGAGCATCCCAAGAAGATAATATTTATTGTTTCTCTAAGAATCCAGAAATGTACTGAGTCCATAGTCAAGAGCATAAAGAGGTTGAAGCACTTTTTGTATAACTTTTCTAGTATACCAGTGACAAATTAGAAGAATGTTAATTTCTCAGCAGAAAAAGAGCATTTAATGAAATTTGCTAAATGAAGTACAGGAAGAATTTTCTGGTCATTTTCAAATATCACAAACTAAGAAAGCAGAAAGTCTGGTAGGTTATTTTGAAGGAAGAATTATCTATTTCAGCTATTATATTTTCCTTATAGAAAAACTCCTCCTTACCAGGAGGAGATGGAAAATGTATTTCTTGAAACAAGATTTGATCAACGACTTTGGATGAAATTATTTTCCAATTGTTTAACTTTTGGAATGGCTGTAATTGTCACACTGATGTTCTCTAATCAACATTTATCAACATGGCTTCAATCATATCAAATCTGCTCTTTCTTCTGTAGGAAGGCTTGTCTTTCTTAACTTTGGTTCAAATACCTTTTCTCTAAAGATTTTCCTTAATTTTTTTTTTGTTTCTTTTTGAAAAATAGAAACCTTCCAATATGCCCCCTACAAGATCGTATTATAAAAATGGCCTTTTTTAAATCTATTAAAATCTAGAAATAAAAGAGCTTAAACACACTGTATTTGTCTTCTACTAACACACTCTAAATTTCATCATAGTAAAATAAAGATCATGAAGGGTATGTACTGAAATAAAAAATAAAGCTATTCCTTAGGAGTTGCATCTGTTTCATTCCTGCCTTCCTACATGGATATTGCTGGGTTTGGCATTTTTTTTTTTTCATGCACATTTTTGTGATGGTATGCAGCAAGTAATTAAATCAGAATTTCTTGAATGGCAAAAGGACTTTAAGGAGAAAAGGAAGGCTCTATTCAGTTCACATAGAATCATAATTTGGTGTCCATAGTATAGAATTCCTATTTCCAGCATCACAGTATCAGTAAAAGTAAATGAAATCCAAGGATTATTTATGTGCCTAACTTATTGCTGTTTATGCCAATGCTTTCATGAGCTCGCTGCCATAATCATCAGTTACTGAAACTTTACTCAAGTGTTTTATACCATTTCCACTTATCTCACTTGAAATATGAGATATCAGGTAAATTTAACGTAGTTTTAAATAGCTTTCTGGGGGTTGTTATGACTCAGTTGAATGAACAGTCAATCTCAGTTACACTTTTAATGTACTAAGTCACAGACACATTCATAGGATGTGAACCCTCACATACATCTTCAAGAGACAGTGGTGTGAACTGGTATCATCAGCTCAGTATAAATAGATATCTACTGCCCTAAAAAAAGTGATTTTCTTTAACTGTTTTTTGAAAGTTCTTTATGCTTATGTTGATTTCAGAAAACTTAGTGCTAGATGGCCAACAAAACATTTCAACAGATATTCATGTATAGTAATATTTTGGGGTTTATTGCATTCATTAGAAATTGAAAGAAAGGCCATTTACAAGAAAACAACCATCCGGTGCTGTTTATTATTTCCGTTTATCTTTTTTTTCCTGTCACAGTGTGTCCTTCCGTGCCTCCATTTACCAGGACACTGAACAGAAATAACACAGCTTGCTTGTCATTGTGCCTGCTATCAGCTGTCACATTCCATATAGCTGGCTTATATTGAGTAATACTTCTCTTTACTTCCTCTCCTTATCATGAGCTTCCTTTATTGTGCTTTTTTTTCTCACAGTAAAGTAGAAGACTCTTCACAGCATGACCTTAAAACTAGCTTTTCAAAAACCATTTGGCATGCACAAGCAAGTTACTTGAACTCCTTCATAACTCACAGAAATCAGATGAACTGCAGCATACGCTGCTTAAAAAGACAGTTTGAAAAAAAACCCAGACAGTTGCAGACAAATGGCAACTACAAATATCTCAACACTAGATCTGAGAACAAACTTCAACATGAATTTGCCATCAGGGATGTATAAAATGTATGAATTGCTTTGCCTTTTTCCATCGCTGGGACTATTCTAGGGCTGTGTCTGTAGCTATACAGCTGTGAAGCTCCATCTTCAAGTCATAGATTTATGCAGCCTGCATTCACAGAGAGAGCTGTCTGCACCTTTACGTGGGTTCAAGCAAAAGCAAACAACTAAACACACCAACAATGAAGATAAGTTCCAACAGTTTCAGAGCTAACTGCAATATCCATCATTCATTTGGGGGACATTTGTTGTCTTGTTTATCAAATGTATATTTAAGCTATAACAATACTAATATATGTTTGATATTCCATATCTATGATACATAAATGAAATAGTTTCTGGAGAGCTGCATAAAATTAAATGTTCTATACCCTAGACTTCAACAATGATTGAAAT
This sequence comes from Aleadryas rufinucha, assembly GCA_013397815.1. Taxonomy (NCBI): domain Eukaryota; kingdom Metazoa; phylum Chordata; class Aves; order Passeriformes; genus Aleadryas; species Aleadryas rufinucha. The sequence continues at coordinate 190,576 of VZTH01003779.1, read as the reverse complement.
AATTAGCTCTACACAGTACGAAAAGACAATAATAAAGAAATATTTTCTCCCTTCAACATTGAGTCTTCATACAGTTATATGCAAGATACAGCCAATAGCAATTGCCATGTCAATAAAAAAAAAGTGCCATTACATTATATATTGTTATTTAATTATTTAACAATTCATACAAGTATTTCATTGTATGCGTATCGGTATGTACATATCTATATAGATACATGTGTATCTATGTATGTATACAAAAATATGCACAGAAGAAAGTACCTCTGGCCTTAATCACTCTTCCCTCCTTGCACATCTCTTCCCATGAATAAATGTTACTATATTTTATGTTCCAACACATATCACAATAAAAATGGCTTTACATGCAAAAATATTGGTGTGATTTTCTGGCTTTGTTGCTGAAACTAATGTTACATTTTCTGGATATGACTCAGCTTTACATATATCTAAACATGAGTGGGAAGGTATCCCATTCTTCCCATTCCCATTGGCACCAATCAGTATTGCAAAATAAAGGCTGCTGCACATAAAGAAGTGCAGCTAGAGAAGACAGGCTCACTGGCTGCTCAGTTATGCAGAATATAAAAGATCAGCTTTTCTCTTTCTACACACTTCTCAGGAGTTATAGTCAACCAAACCACATTTACAATTCTTCTCAGTTCTTTGCCTTCATTTACTATGTGCACATTATTCTGCCTTGTATTCAGAGAATGTGTGCTGAATTCTAAACACTTACACTGCCCAATATTCCGCTAGGAACACTGTGTACAGTGATGGTTTCTGAATACATACATTAGATTTACTTCTATATTCATCTTGCATGTAGCTTTTTTTTTTTTTTTTTTAATCCCCACCCTCCCCCACTTCCCAGAAAAATGCAGCTTGTATAGACTGCTAACCCGACTTTTCACTGAGTGCTGCTCTGGCTAAAAAGAGTGGGTGTCAATCTGGCATTTTTCCTTCATGATATAATTTGTTTTCTTGCCAGTAAGGCTTAGAGCAAGGGATACAAATTATCTGATATAAAATTACTAGCTGAAGATAGTTGTCATACAAATATTAAACTATCTATCCTATTTGCATATTTTCAGATAACCTGCTAGAGCCATATAAATTAGTTTTAAATAGCTCAATGCATAAGGGAAGCAGGAAAGCCTATCATGATAAAACAAGAATCCTGAGAGTTTCTCCATCATTACATTTCAATTTTGGTTGGAGGATGAACAAATGAAACCTAAATTAAGCTCTTCTACAAACTTGTAAGTTGGTAGAGCTTTTACAAATCTTCATTACATTTTAATGATCTGTCATATTTCCAAGCAGTGTATAACTCTAGATGCAAGAAATAACTTGCATCTAGATGTTATAACTCAGGAAAATATTTTATGAATGAGTTAAAAATAAATCTACAAGCTTTCAGACTAGATAGCAACCAGGCATTTTTTTCAGATGCCAGATATGCTATGTTAGCACATTTAATTTTATATGGTTTGTTCCATTCAATTTCCTCTTGAATGGTTCTAGAAAAAGTATAGCCTTGAATGTGTACTGCATATGTGGTACTTGTAATTTTCAGATGCAAATGAAAGCAGCAGAAATATCTTTCTGTCAATAGAAGTCATTTTTCTAGAGTCTAATATAAGCAAATATGAATGATTGCATCCTGAAGCAGTCAAATAGTGTTTGTATTTTCTTAAACGTGTAAGTGCTGAGTGAATTAATTATTTAAATTAAACATAAAATATTGATAAATTAGAAAAATAGAATGCAAAATATATGTTCACAATATAGATGCAATTAGAAAATATTATCTATAATTCAAATATTACACATAATTAAAATATAGTTCATAATTAGAATATAACAGGAAATAAATCTTAGAACAGAGTTTACCAATAGTATCATTCACCAGAAATACTCTTTTGCTCTTCATTTTCTCAATATAACCACTTGGATGTAGATGACCTAGAGAAGATCCTTGCCCAGTCCTTTGCCTCCACCAAGTAGGCAATTGAATACCGTATGTGCTGAGACTTCTAGAGACTTACAAGGTAGAAGGGAATGATTTGCATATTATTTTCTTATTTCAGTTTCAACCACAGAAACATCTCCCTAGCTGAGTCAGTCATTCATTACATTTTGGCAGCACCAATAAGCCCTCAGCTTGCTTTGTAATGAGATGATGAGTTCATTTTAAAAAGGAAGGAAATAAACTCTCCCTAGATCAGAACCTATTTCCTTTCGCAAGCAGATGTTGGGACACTAGAAAAATTTTATTTTATCTCAAGGGAGTGCTGCATGCTTAGAGAAGCTGTCTTATTTCTAGAGTCATTGCCAATTCGTTCTCTTTGTTCCTTGTACCCAGCCAAATGTAAGTTCCACGATGCCAGACGCCATGGGAACTGAATGTTGCACATCCAGCAGCTATCTATCAGTGCAGCCACATTCCAGGGATAGCTGCAATGCACAAGTAATGGCTAGTGGAAGTTCTAAAAAGAGGAGCTTCATCCAAGAAGAACTTTACAACAGCTCCATCTGGTACCTCTTCTCACTGCTAATTAGCTGGCAGGGCAGTGGGAGCTGGCTAGAACGGCTGCTGCATTCAAAAACTTTGCTTAGCATGAACTATAAATTTGGCTGCCTACAATTTCACACCCTAAGAGATGCTCTTGGGATGATTATTGCCCTTGGCAGTTAGCTGCCTCCCTAGTCACAGAATGACTCACTTTATTATTAAAGCAAATTAAAGAGATTGAGGTCTATTGAGTGTTAGGCAACCCACTAAACAGTGGAATAAGGTTTACTTGAAGGGTGTGTTTAATGCCAGACCTGGACCTGAATTCAATTTGAACACACTATCTACAGCTTCCCTAGCAAAAGAGAAGTGTGCAGTATTTGAAGAAGGAAGATATTCTCTGGAAGGCCCCTTTCCAGCAGAAGAAAAGGAGAGGGGCAGTCCTGAAGTAAAAACACAGAAGTGTTCGTGATAAGAGCAGGTCCTGCCACACACTATTTCAGTGAAACAGGATATAATGCACAGTGCTGACAGAGGAAAATGTATCCCTGTAGGTACAATTAGACTCCCAGAATGTCCTCATCCCAGCTGAGGACCAATCAATCAATACAGAGTTGTACTTTACAATGTACAATCTAAGGACTGACTGCTACAGCCTGGTGGTTTTGAATAGAAATTTGAAATTCAGTGTCTAGCAACTAGTTCATGGGTGAGGGGAAGAATCTTACTCAGCTTTCTCAGCAATTCAAAAAGAAAACTAAAGATACTATAAAAAGAAAAGAAAAAGTTAAAACCAATCAATCAACCAACCAAAAAACCCCAACCCAACCCAACCCAACCCAACCCAACCAAATCAAAAACTAAAAATAACCACAAAAAAACCACAAAAAACCACAATAAAAACAAAAAAAAACCCCAAACCAAAAAAATCAACCTACCAAAAACAAACAACACCAACAAAAAAACCAAACCCAAAACAAAAGCCAAACCAAAAAACGAAACCAAACAACAGCAAAAAAAAAGGAAAAAAAAACCCCAAAACAAACAACAACAGCAACAAATAAAAAACAAAGGAAAAAAAAAAACCAAAAATCAAATAATCCAACAAACCAATAAAAAACCCCAAAGAAAAGAAAGCAAAGTCAAGGAACAAGATGAATCCTAGTAGAAAAAAGCACCAAGACATAGGGTAGTACAGCTTACCTCAACCTTCTTTCTGGTGTGAAAGCCTTCATTCTGGGATTTTTATCGTCTATTACCAATAGTTTATGTAACACAGGCCTTCAGTTCTGTTTATTATATTCTTAATTTTTCACAGCAAAATTTAATACCTGACCTTGTCAAGCATCCACCATATTCTCACATACTCAAGCATGACTGATAAGATAAAAGGAAGAGGGAAAATAATTCTCTATGTAAATGAGATGGATTTGTTAACAACAAAATATATCATTTTAGACTACTTATTTTGAAATGTAATGTAAATTAAAAACTTTTTAATTTCATAGTAACCAAAGATAAGCACTTGTGAGTGAAAAAATTATTTTCTATTCCTTTTCAAAACCTCTGTGTGCGTGTGTATGGGAAACATATTTAAGAAACTAAATAATTCCTTTTCTGAATTAACATCACCAAAATCTAAGTGGAGAGAAACAGACAGTGAATATGTTAATATTTAAGCAGGAAAAACAGTCATCCCATATTTCAGTCCCCAGAATAATGCTAGAATGAATGTTTACAAGCAAATTATATGCAAATAAAAAAATTACTAAAGTTACCAAAAGCACAGCAAATGTGAATTAATCAGGACAAGAAAGAATCATGTTAAAACAGCTTTCTTTATGAGAGGTCTACTGTTTTAGTTAGGGGAAAACATTACTTTTTTATATAACTAAATTGAATAGAAAGTGCAGTTAAAAAGAACAGTAATAATACTGACTTTCAGTAATAATACTGACTTGGAATGCATTGTACATACCTTAGAAAGTAAGTCTGTAATTAATAATAATTTACAAATTTTAGATCTGGCATAAAATCAGTCAGATGAAATTCAGTAAAGGTAAATGCACAGAACTACATTTAGAAAGATGGTAACAAATGCAAGAACGGAAAATGAGCAATTACAGATTGGGCTGAAATCCTGCAAAAAGGAACTAGATGCTGAGTAGATAAAATAGACTGTGAGTCAAAAGTGCAATGCTGTTCCTTATCATCATGTCAGGCAGCTATTGTTGTGGGATATAGCAACAAGAATGTTATACATGACACTTATGACAGCTATTGTGATCTACTTACTCTAAGGAGCTCTCATTTGGAGTACACCTTCAGTTTTGGGTGTAGCAGTTAATGATTTAAGCAAATGTATAGAAGAAAAAATGTGTTGCGTCCTGAGGAAACACTGCATCTATATACTCTGCTTTAATAAAAAGAACACTGAGGTTTTCTGTAATGAAAGTGGAAAATTTGCTCTCTTGTGGGGTCACAGGTGAAAAATTAAAGGCTACTGCAATTACGGCAAAAAGGTTAAAGGCTGCCCTGTAAAGGTTATAAAATCTTTACTGGAATTTTTTAAATTACAAAATAATTAACAGTAACAGAGATCATCTAAGTAGACTTAATACTACTTGAGACCAGAAAGACAGATAACATGATCCCTCAAGGTTTCTTTCAACTCTCCACTTCTTTTATCCTAAATACACCTATCATACTTGCTTAATTGCAGTAAGGTTCATCACTGGACATGATCTAGCAAGAGTTCCATAGCTCCTCAGAGACTTCTGAACTAATAATATGAATTTGATGGCAGAAAAAGCCATAAACTTTTCAAAGATACAAAGAGACGCAAAATTCATGTTGCATTGTTTGGGTTTTTTTTCTCTTATTGATTTGTATATATGTGGGTTTTACCTATTTTTGTTATTTCCTTATACTTTTTTCTTTTGAAATGTCTAGTCTGTAGCATCTCTGAATACAGGTCTTCTGTTAACTGTACTTGGTTAAATACACTGACAAAATTTAAACATATACAATTCTCCTTATATTAAGAAAGATAGAAATAAGTTGCATATATTCTCATATGAAATTATTAAATCAATCATATTGTTAGACACTATTTAAATCCCTCAGAAAATCATTTAGGGTCCATTTGACCAGGATCAGAGTACTTAAAAATTAGTTTCTGTGATCCCTGTTGTTCCCAGTAAATTCTCTAGGGCCAGAAGTAATACAGTCCATAGATAGCCGTATTAAATTTATCTGCTAACACCCAAACTGCCTAATACTACTAACGCCATGTTACAATTTTTTTTTCTTGCTAGATATTCCAAACACACAAAAAATGTGCAAAGGGCAACATGTGCTCACACTGTTTTCAGATTTATTATCCAGAATCACAGCAAATGCTGTGTCCAGAAGTACACACTCCAAAAACAATAACCAAAAACCCAACAAGACTCAATTTCTCCAGCAGTAAACATCTAGACAATAATATCTTGGACCGCAAATTGCGCAATTATCCTGTGGTGAAGAACACCACACATACTTGTACTTTTTATAGGTAAATAATAATATTCAAAACTAAAACACAGTAATTTTACTTTTGGGTGTTTGATCAACACATTAGATCCTATTTTGCCATATTTTTCTTCTGAAATCTTTTCCACATAAAAGATACTTATCCTGTGCACACATAAGGAGCAGAATGATACAACTAGACGAAGTCACCTGCCTCTTGCCTTTAAAACAAATTTTAACATTAGTGTAGTCCAGAAAGCACCCTCTGAAATTTTTTCTTTCTTGAGAATTCACAGTTCCAGTGATCAAAAGCACACACTTAGGACCTACTCCTAATCATTATGTACAATTCCAACAGCTAACAAGGTATCTAACTAGCAACCTACATATACAGTTATTTAATTTGCAAACAAATAAGATAATTTAATGTGTAAATTACTCAGAGATTTCTATGTATAAAATTGTGAAGGAGCGTTTTTTAATCCAGGTTAATCTGGATTCAGTTTCTCTTCTTGAAAGTGAAGTCAGATTGGAGGGCCTTAGTTCCATCAATTTCACAAGATCATTGATGCTTCTTTCACATAACGTCATATATGTGTTCTATAAACTATGCTATATTTAAAAAACCCCAAATCATACAGTCATTGAAAATAAAAAAGAACATTAGAGACAAAAAAAAAATATGATCAGATCAATTATAACATGATAATGAATGCAAGAGAACCAATTTTCTTTTAATAATTTGAAATAATATTGCAATATGTGTAAAATAATTCATACTTTCTCCAGAAGCATACACTATATTAATGAGCTCTCTGAAAAAAAATACTGTATTTCTGGTGTTAGTTTTAAAAGTTATATGGTTGACTTTTCTTAAAACATGCAATATTTATAAAAGAAATTAAACTTAAATATTAAGGATCCAAATGCAACTTATTTTGAAGCCTTGTTTAACATGCACGAATAGTATGAGTATGTAGCTGAATCTTCCACACATTTAAAGCATTATTTTGGTGGTACCAACTGACCATTCATTCCAAGAATCTCCTGAAGAAACAAGAAAACTACAATGATAGGCAAAGGAATATTATTTAATATCCAATGATTTTAAATCAAATCCATTTATTTGATTCCATTCAAGTTTAAGATAAGAGATCATTCCAGACTGAATTCTTATACCATGCACACTACAGTATAAGGCCCCAAACAACTCCCTCAGCAAGGTGGGCCTATAGTTGTTCATGTACTCTGAGCTGGATGCACAGGAGAAATACCAACAAGATATCCTCAAGAGAACAAAACAACAAAAAGAGACTTTACTGGCNGATAGGCAAAGGAATATTATTTAATATCCAATGATTTTAAATCAAATCCATTTATTTGATTCCATTCAAGTTTAAGATAAGAGATCATTCCAGACTGAATTCTTATACCATGCACACTACAGTATAAGGCCCCAAACAACTCCCTCAGCAAGGTGGGCCTATAGTTGTTCATGTACTCTGAGCTGGATGCACAGGAGAAATACCAACAAGATATCCTCAAGAGAACAAAACAACAAAAAGAGACTTTACTGGCAACTTTAAAAAATCAGATAACTTTGGCAAAAGGTTTAGTGCAACAGTGAATCAACATGAAACACTTCCCAAAGCATTAGCTTGGCCCATTCAACTTAATAAACTGTATACCCGTTCAATTCCCAATTACTCAATTCCAAGAAGAGGGGAATTAGAAAGAGAAAAAGACAGAAAACTTATAGAAAAGGACACATATAGCTACCAACTCCTGGGTTCCAACGATGACAGAAACTCTGAGAAGAAGTAGGGTCCAGACAATGTGACGGCCTTGTATTCAGCCTTAAATATCCCTTGGCCTTTCTGGGCCCTTCCCCCAAGTGGGACTTCCAGTCTTTTGGCCTCTCAGGAGCTGGATTAGGGGCTCCAGAGATGGGGCATTGCCTGCCGTGTGCCAGTGAACAGCACCACCACCAGGCTGGGTGTGGTAGGTTGAACCTGAGCTGATGGACAACTCGTTTGACCAGTAGCGCTCTTCAAAATTTCCATATTTAAAGCCTGGGGGAGATGGGAAGTGCTCTTTCGATTTGACAGCCTCCTGCAGGAGGTGGGGGAAGATGGGTGCTGAGGCTCCGTTTCTCGGAGCNGAAAGCACCCTCTGAAATTTTTTCTTTCTTGAGAATTCACAGTTCCAGTGATCAAAAGCACACACTTAGGACCTACTCCTAATCATTATGTACAATTCCAACAGCTAACAAGGTATCTAACTAGCAACCTACATATACAGTTATTTAATTTGCAAACAAATAAGATAATTTAATGTGTAAATTACTCAGAGATTTCTATGTATAAAATTGTGAAGGAGCGTTTTTTAATCCAGGTTAATCTGGATTCAGTTTCTCTTCTTGAAAGTGAAGTCAGATTGGAGGGCCTTAGTTCCATCAATTTCACAAGATCATTGATGCTTCTTTCACATAACGTCATATATGTGTTCTATAAACTATGCTATATTTAAAAAACCCCAAATCATACAGTCATTGAAAATAAAAAAGAACATTAGAGACAAAAAAAAAATATGATCAGATCAATTATAACATGATAATGAATGCAAGAGAACCAATTTTCTTTTAATAATTTGAAATAATATTGCAATATGTGTAAAATAATTCATACTTTCTCCAGAAGCATACACTATATTAATGAGCTCTCTGAAAAAAAATACTGTATTTCTGGTGTTAGTTTTAAAAGTTATATGGTTGACTTTTCTTAAAACATGCAATATTTATAAAAGAAATTAAACTTAAATATTAAGGATCCAAATGCAACTTATTTTGAAGCCTTGTTTAACATGCACGAATAGTATGAGTATGTAGCTGAATCTTCCACACATTTAAAGCATTATTTTGGTGGTACCAACTGACCATTCATTCCAAGAATCTCCTGAAGAAACAAGAAAACTACCATGATAGGCAAAGGAATATTATTTAATATCCAATGATTTTAAATCAAATCCATTTATTTGATTCCATTCAAGTTTAAGATAAGAGATCATTCCAGACTGAATTCTTATACCATGCACACTACAGTATAAGGCCCCAAACAACTCCCTCAGCAAGGTGGGCCTATAGTTGTTCATGTACTCTGAGCTGGATGCACAGGAGAAATACCAACAAGATATCCTCAAGAGAACAAAACAACAAAAAGAGACTTTACTGGCAACTTTAAAAAATCAGAGAACTTTGGCAAAAGGTTTAGTGCAACAGTGAATCAACATGAAACACTTCCCAAAGCATTAGCTTGGCCCATTCAACTTAATAAACTGTATACCCATTCAATTCCCAATTACTCAATTCCAAGAAGAGGGGAATTAGAAAGAGAAAAAGACAGAAAACTTATAGAAAAGGACACATATAGCTACCAACTCCTGGGTTCCAACGATGACAGAAACTCTGAGAAGAAGTAGGGTCCAGACAATGTGACGGCCTTGTATTCAGCCTTAAATATCCCTTGGCCTTTCTGGGCCCTTCCCCCAAGTGGGACTTCCAGTCTTTTGGCCTCTCAGGAGCTGGATTAGGGGCTCCAGAGATGGGGCATTGCCTGCCGTGTGCCAGTGAACAGCACCACCGCCAGGCTGGGTGTGGTAGGTTGAACCTGAGCTGATGGACAACTCGTTTGACCAGTAGCGCTCTTCAAAATTTCCATATTTAAAGCCTGGGGGAGATGGGAAGTGCTCTTTCGATTTGACAGCCTCCTGCAGGAGGTGGGGGAAGATGGGTGCTGAGGCTCCGTTTCTCGGAGCGGCCTCGGACCTGCTCCCCGCCCCCGGTGCCAGGGCACGGCCCTGGCTGCCAGCGGGAGAGCCCCTCAGAGCCCTGGGCAGCTGAGGAACAGCCATAATCACTGCAATTAGCAGAGACCACCNGAAAGCACCCTCTGAAATTTTTTCTTTCTTGAGAATTCACAGTTCCAGTGATCAAAAGCACACACTTAGGACCTACTCCTAATCATTATGTACAATTCCAACAGCTAACAAGGTATCTAACTAGCAACCTACATATACAGTTATTTAATTTGCAAACAAATAAGATAATTTAATGTGTAAATTACTCAGAGATTTCTATGTATAAAATTGTGAAGGAGCGTTTTTTAATCCAGGTTAATCTGGATTCAGTTTCTCTTCTTGAAAGTGAAGTCAGATTGGAGGGCCTTAGTTCCATCAATTTCACAAGATCATTGATGCTTCTTTCACATAACGTCATATATGTGTTCTATAAACTATGCTATATTTAAAAAACCCCAAATCATACAGTCATTGAAAATAAAAAAGAACATTAGAGACAAAAAAAAAATATGATCAGATCAATTATAACATGATAATGAATGCAAGAGAACCAATTTTCTTTTAATAATTTGAAATAATATTGCAATATGTGTAAAATAATTCATACTTTCTCCAGAAGCATACACTATATTAATGAGCTCTCTGAAAAAAAATACTGTATTTCTGGTGTTAGTTTTAAAAGTTATATGGTTGACTTTTCTTAAAACATGCAATATTTATAAAAGAAATTAAACTTAAATATTAAGGATCCAAATGCAACTTATTTTGAAGCCTTGTTTAACATGCACGAATAGTATGAGTATGTAGCTGAATCTTCCACACATTTAAAGCATTATTTTGGTGGTACCAACTGACCATTCATTCCAAGAATCTCCTGAAGAAACAAGAAAACTACAATGATAGGCAAAGGAATATTATTTAATATCCAATGATTTTAAATCAAATCCATTTATTTGATTCCATTCAAGTTTAAGATAAGAGATCATTCCAGACTGAATTCTTATACCATGCACACTACAGTATAAGGCCCCAAACAACTCCCTCAGCAAGGTGGGCCTATAGTTGTTCATGTACTCTGAGCTGGATGCACAGGAGAAATACCAACAAGATATCCTCAAGAGAACAAAACAACAAAAAGAGACTTTACTGGCAACTTTAAAAAATCAGAGAACTTTGGCAAAAGGTTTAGTGCAACAGTGAATCAACATGAAACACTTCCCAAAGCATTAGCTTGGCCCATTCAACTTAATAAACTGTATACCCATTCAATTCCCAATTACTCAATTCCAAGAAGAGGGGAATTAGAAAGAGAAAAAGACAGAAAACTTATAGAAAAGGACACATATAGCTACCAACTCCTGGGTTCCAACGATGACAGAAACTCTGAGAAGAAGTAGGGTCCAGACAATGTGACGGCCTTGTATTCAGCCTTAAATATCCCTTGGCCTTTCTGGGCCCTTCCCCCAAGTGGGACTTCCAGTCTTTTGGCCTCTCAGGAGCTGGATTAGGGGCTCCAGAGATGGGGCATTGCCTGCCGTGTGCCAGTGAACAGCACCACCGCCAGGCTGGGTGTGGTAGGTTGAACCTGAGCTGATGGACAACTCGTTTGACCAGTAGCGCTCTTCAAAATTTCCATATTTAAAGCCTGGGGGAGATGGGAAGTGCTCTTTCGATTTGACAGCCTCCTGCAGGAGGTGGGGGAAGATGGGTGCTGAGGCTCCGTTTCTCGGAGCGGCCTCGGACCTGCTCCCCGCCCCCGGTGCCAGGGCACGGCCCTGGCTGCCAGCGGGAGAGCCCCTCAGAGCCCTGGGCAGCTGAGGAACAGCCATAATCACTGCAATTAGCAGAGACCACCCAACTGAGGCTTCTGAGGACTCCCTTCGTCCTCCTCCTCCCCCTACAACGTGGCCCGCGGAGATCCAGGGGGAGCTGAGAGACTAGCGTCAAGGAAGCCAGCAGCACAAAGAAAGAGGGGCTTTTCTTCATCATGAAGCCTGAACGATGGAGACTACTCTTCATCATGGCATCTTCAAGGTCAGAGAGGAAGAGAAAGTGAAAGTGAATCTGAAAATGGCGGCCGGGGAAGAAAGAGGGCGGAGTCGCGCGTGCAGCGCAAAAGCTTAAACCTGCTTTCTGCAGACCGTGGTAGGAACTGTAATATCCCAAACTGGTTTTTTTCTCTTTAATCCATTTAAAGACACAGGGGGATGATGAAGAATTCTGAATGCAGCCGATGTGAGAAAACAAAGGTGACCGTGCCAGGTTACCCAGAAGTGGTGAGGAGTTGTGAGAGACTTTTAAGATTTTCTGTGAAGAAGAGACTTGTTCTTTCAGGCTGAAATTTGTCCAGCCTTAAAAGGGAAAGCCCATGTGTGGCCCATAGTAAAGAGACTGTGATTTTCTTTCCATGGGAGAGATGGTTTTTTTCCTGGCAGCAGTTTTTTCTGGGCAGATGTGCTGGCTGGTGCAGTTTTGGGAACCATGAAAAAGCAAAAGAGACCTCTGTCACCCTGAATAGTAGAGAAACTTTTAAGAATTGTGAATGCTGGCTGAGAATCACGTTTTGTTAGCCTTTGTGCTGGTTTGGGAAGGAGAAAGGGAGGGAGGGTTGCTGGAGCAAAGGGAGGGTTTGCTTTAATTTCTTATTTTTTTTCTTTTCCTTTTTAGTTCTGTTAATAAACTTTCTCGTATTCTTTTAGTTTGAGCCTGCTTTGCATTCCTCCAAATCTCCTATCTCACAAAAGATAAGAAAGGCGAACTGAAACCACGGCACTGGGATACAGGCTCTGGGGTGGGGGTGTGGGGCAGTTCATTGCCTCACCATGGCAACGCCCAACATGCCTCTCCCCCACACACATGCACCCCAAAATGTCTTGAGACATCAGTCTTTCCAGTCTCTTCACATACAACTGCAAAGGAAACTTCTGCATTTATACCAGCAACTGCCTAAGGCTAATTTGTTACGTCAGGCTCCCCAGGAAAGTGCTCACAGCATCAGCCTGACAGAGTTCAAGAAGAATTTGGACAATGCTCTCAGGCACATGGTATGATTCTAGGGGATAGTGCTGTGCAGGCCCAGGTGTTGGGTTCAAGGATTCTTGAGGGTCCCTTCCAACTCAGCATATTCTGTGATTCTGTGACTCTGTGATCTGTGGGATTGAACATTTCAGTATTTGAAAGTGCATTTTATTCAGTCAAAGTACAAATACTAGCTTTATGTTGGCACAGATTTAAGAGAACTCAGTCCATCTGTCAATTTTGTTTAAAACTGTTGGGGAAAAATCTGTTGCCTTTTCATCTATATCATCCACCTATACCATCCTATCATCAGGTCATAAGAGATTTAGTGTTAGGTCTTAGCATTTAGATGTTAGGTGAAAATTCAACTTGCATGCCCTTAGAAGATGGCAGTGAATATATACAAAAGTCCCAAGTCAGAATTTAATAAGTTTATGACAGGTAGATATTCTCCACACATGTGAAAGAACAGTACCATTAGTAGCGAGGTGGTCATACACAAGGGCAGAACAAAGGTTATAAATAATCAATACATCGTTCTAAACCAAGAAAAAGTAAGATATACCACTCTTGTTTTGACAGAGTGTGGGTTTTGGGGCTTTTTTCAGAAGAGAAAATGAGCATACTATAAAAGTAAATACTGGGAAACTAATAGATTTGAGACAGCAGCAAAATTAATTGCAGTCCAGTTTTATGTACTAAAATTAACTCAGTACAGAGAAGATATTTTCTTCCAACATCTCTGAAACAACTAACCCATTATGTTCTGCAATTAATAATACACCTTCCTAGAAGATCTGTCAAAACTAGTAGCATATGACTCAAGAACTGTAAAGTTCATGCAAGAGGAGGAGAAAGATAAAGTCAAATAAAAAGCATTAGGTTACTATTAATAGGTTCTAAGGCTTAAAACCAGCTTTGAAAGACAAAATATTTTTTCTTAAATTAAGTCAATGGGAGGAAAAAGAAAGAACAAAAAAGGCAGGTAGGGATCTGTGATAAATGAGCACTGATAACTTTTTTTTATAATCTATTTCCCAAATTAGGGAATTCAGTAAATATGTCTAACTGGACTTCAGTAAAGAAGTTGATATGTTGTTACATGTAAAAGCAGCAGTCAAACAAGAGAAAAGGAAGGACTGGTACTAGATTGATAAGGGTGACAGAATTGAGCTGGGTCAATGTAATAAAGCTCAATAATATAAAAATGTATGTCAAGTCAGGTACCTTGCACCTGTATCTAAGATTTTTTACATTTTGCAGGAAAATCTGAAAATTCACACCCTCCAAATGTAGATATTCATTTGGTTATGACTAAATCATTAATGAATTCATATTTGTTTCTCTTTTAAATGTAAAGGATGAATACTGTTTCAGCAATTATAGGTAATACAGTACCTTACTCCTATCTTTCTTTTATGAAGTCTTCAGTCAGGATACCTCTTTTCAGGAAAAAAGAAGTTCAAATTGGAGTAATGGCAGATAAAGTTTACTAGAAAAACGAGAGGAAACTCTGTGCCCAGGGAAGAGATGAGGATCTTGGCTTCTTTATTATTGTTAATTTTTCCAGTTATAACAAATGTAACAGAAATACAAGAATCAAAGAGGAAGTAAACTTATTTAAACTCAATAGCAAACAAATAACTGAATATGAATTCCCTACTTAAAAATTATAATTGTCATTCCAAATCAACAACGAAATTGCCTGTAAAAGCACAAAAGATCCTGAATATCTTTGACTCTTCTGTTTCTTTTAAAAGATCCTCTGCAAAAGTATTCTCTCTTTTTAGAACATCTGACACCTTTTTACCAAGTCAGTCACCTTAATGAAAGCAGTAAAAACAGTAGTTACTTGAATCTGTTGAAGGAAAGTAATTTTGTCTTAACCTAAATCAAATTAAATCAAATTTATCAATTCAAAATCTGATACAATGCCATAAAGTGTTTCTTCACCAAAGGATGAAAAAATATGATGAAATTATGTTCATTTTAGGCAAATGAAATAGTTCAAGTGCAGAAGTTATACTAATTTCTTTTTCTATGATAAAACAGCAACACCTTACACATAGTCAACTTGAACCCTGCATAAAAGGAGACAAAGAAATATTTTTGCTGGTATTTTGCTGTTGAAAGACCTTGGGCATACTGTATTGAGTGAGAAGTAAGCCGAACAAGATTCTGTTCCTCTCATGCAAATCTTTATATAGCCCTCACCAAACTAACAAATGTGAATAAATGTGCTTAAATATTTAAGAATTTTCCATGTTAACTTAATAACAACCTGGTGATTTTAAAAAGGTAAGAACAGGAGAAATAATTAGTAAGTTGGTAAAGCTATCATCCTAGATATGTTTCTATCTAAATTTTTTATGTCATCTATTTCAGACTCACTAACTCTTTTATATAAAAGAATTTAAGAATGTGGAATTATACAGAAGTGGAAAATTTCTGGTTTGGTCTCACCCAAATGTCATTGACAATACAGGAGGTTTCCCATAAGTGACTGTTGAAGCTTTATGTCTGTATTGTTTTTAAACCTCACTTAAAAAATTCTCTCTTAAATGTTATCTCATATTGGATTATCACACTCCACCCTTTCCCACCTATATCAAATTATATGCATCCAAATGTGATTTTGCTCTGTGTAAAAAGATACATATAGTAAATCTGAACTGATTTACTGAGCAGAAAAGCAGTCAGGAGGAATGATCAGAATTGTTTGATTCAGCTGCTGTGCTGCATAAAGTTTGAAGGGAAGTTCGTTATGCAAAAATGAGAATCTACTGCAAAGGACAAATCATTCTTCATGTAAGTGAAACAAAAAAGATACAACCAGACATATAATCATTCAGGAAAATTCCTTAATCTGTTCTTCTTTGATATGAATGATTAAACTCTTAAGTCCTTGTCCTGTACAGATAGCTCCAGTGGCTTAATTTTTGTGAATAAATTGAAAATTCCAAAATTCAGCACATAACTAAAGACATTTAGACAGACTAACATACACGGAATTATAATGTTTACTCTGAGGACTTGCTACCCAGAAGCTTATTAATGTCTTATTTTTACCCTTATACAAATATTCATTAGAAAGTGTAAAGATCTCTATTCCACTGTAGAAATCCCAGTAGGCATCATTAGTTCATACAGAATAAATTTAGAAAATAAAAAATAACCAAACCCTCTTTTGCATAGGAATCTGTTTTCTTTATCAACAATACCTGTAGATATGCTGTTCACTGAAATACTAAATCTGAATTCATACGCCTGTGAATGTGACGTATGCAGAGGAAATCTGCTAGTATAAAGGTAGAAGAGGCCTTCTGCCAACTCAGTTGCCAAACACTCAGCAGTCCTCACTTTCTTTTCAGGGAAATTGTGAGCTTTAATACATATATATACTCAGATTAGCTCAGTTGTTTAGAGCACGGTGATAATAATGATGCCAAGGTTGAGGGTTTGATTCCTGTGTAGGCCATCCACTTAAGAGTTGGACTTGATGATTCTCTTGGCTCCTTTTCCTCACAATATTCTGTGATTCTATATAGTGATGAATAAGACTCATTCAAGCTAGCTTTGCTTGTACAGTTTTAATGTTTTCAGGCTCCAGGAACCACTTAGACAATTGCAGTTGACCCATTCTGTTCCTGTCTTTTCAAGACATTGTAATGATGTCAAAGTTATTTGACTACAGATGGTTTCATAATGATTAGTAACTATTCTTTTATTAATTTCTGATGACATCTACTTTCAGCTACTCTTTTATTATGCCCTATGACTGTCAAGGGTGTCAAAATAGCAACAGAGTGTGCTTGTCGATTCTGTTATCATCTTTAAATATTGGAATAATGTTGACTTGATCTTACCTGATGTACTAGGTGAGATGTATAATGCATGGGAAAGCTATAAAAAGGAAAGCTTTTTGATATCACTGCCACTGTGTTGCTTGGTTCCGAAATTCTCCCTCAGCATCACTTGTTAAGAATTTCAGCTTCCATTAAGTCATTTTTTCTATTCATTAGATTGAAAAGATCGAAGTCTGGTTTAGTCCCTTTCACCAAACAGAATCAACCACTGTGATTGTCCACTGCTGGATGAGTTTTAGCTGCGGTCCTCCTGGATGCAAAATTTGTACATCACCTAAATATTTTCATCTCTTCTTTTAATGTCAAGGTAGATATGTTAGAATTTATCACATTAGCTCTGCCAAGTGTATAGGACATTTCCTTGAAGCCTATCTGAGCATCTGAAGGCTCTCCCACCCCAAACAAAATTGTGCTACATAGACGAAGCCTATCGGCATGACATACTTAGGTTCTGGAAGTGGGCTGGTAACAACTAGAATTAAGGTAGCAGTCAGAAATGCATTGCTCTGTTTCAATTAGTTCTTTATTAAATCAGTTCCAACACACTTCTTTTTCTATTAAATAACCTAGATTTATAATTAAATTAATAACATGAGAATGGCAGCACCACGTTCAGCTACATGCAAAAATTGTTTTCAGATGGAAGGCATCAAATGACTGCACAATGACAGTTATTCTATAATAATACAAAGATTTAACAATAAATATATTTTTTTCACTTCTTTTTTCTTTTTTTTCTTTTTTAGAGATTCTTGTCTCTGAACTAGAAAGCTTCCAAGAAGTCCTTTACATTACTGAGAACTGATGCTTGCAAGAAAAAGCAAAGTTTTCATATTGTATTTATCCCCTGTAATATGAAGAAAATCAGAAATAAATCAAGGGAATTGCATTACTCCTTGCAGATAACTCTGGGCAGTGCTTGATAAATATTTTCAAAAGTTTTGGGTAATTTAGGAGTTTTCTCCATAGTATCTTCCTAACAGAATGATACCACAAAAATCTTTTGACCACATCGTGGTTTACCCACAGATGGCAGATAAGTATCACACTCATTCCTCCCCACAGCAGGGTGGGGGAGAAAATCAGAGGATAAAAGGGTAAAAAGTGGTGGATTGAGATCAAGACAACAGGTAAAGCAAAAGCTGTGTGTTTAATCAAAACAAAACAAGGAATTAATGCATTTTTTTTCCAGTGACAGCCAGATGTTTAGTCGTATCCAGGAATGCAGGGCCCCACCATATGTAATGGTTACTTTATCTTCATAAATGCCATAACTGCAAACACCCTTCCTTGTCATCTTATTCTCCACCAGCATTTATTGCTGCACATGACATAATTTGATTTGGTATATCACTTTGGTCTGTTGTGGTCAGACTCATCCCAACTTGTCCACTGCCAACCTACTCATTAATGGGACAGTGTAGGAAGCAGAAAAATCCTTGACACTGTGTATGCATTGCTCAGCACTAACTAATACTATGAAGAAAGTTAACTCTATCCCAGTCAAAACCAGTACAGACTATAATCTCTTTTGTTCTTCATCATCTTACCTTACCAAAGAAATTTAAGCTATACATCAATTGGCCTATTTTAACTTTATGATAAATATATTGTATCTATCCTTGCAGCTTCAGAGACCAGATCATCTCGACAGTGTGGACTACTGTGGCTCCTTCTTCAAACCCACTCAAGTGTTTGTAACCCTTGGTTTATCACTATAGCAAAAAGAGGGTCACAGTTACCACACATCTGAGGGAGAAAGCTACGAGCAGCAGCTGAAGACAGTCAGTAATATTACTTCCCAGTTGTGATGGGAGTACCAGATCCATATAACACAATCCAGTCCTTAGATTGTATTCTGACCAATACTGGGCTATTAGAAAAGAGCAAAAAGCACACAAGCCTACAGTCTTTGCTCCAGACCCTCCAAAAGATCTGTAAGACATTTGTCTTAACTTATATCTTTCTTCTTCTCTGTTCTGCATTCTGGGGCTACAAATGTGAAATCAAAGACTCCATGAAGTGATGATACATTACTCTAATGCCACAATGTGGTCTAATCATTTTCCCTTCCAGATACAGGTGAATGCCAAGTGAGGTTATTAGCACCACTCATGATAGAAAATGTTAAACTTTTTTCCAGAACATTTCCTTGGTTATAGTTTAGTGCTTGATTCAATTACTACAACTACCCCCACGTCAGGTCTCACCATAGCCTTCAAGCTTCCTGTAACATACTTATCCTTATTATACAGTAGAGCTTACATAAAGTCCAGCAAATACTGCCCCAAATTCATCAATGAAAAGCTCATTACCTGAATTCCATTTATTCTTAAAAAGTTATATGGTACCCTATATTTAAGAAATTATCTGTACATGTGTACAAATTTAAATAACTGAAACAAAGTAATTCTGATTCTGCATTTCCCAGCTTTTGAGTGACTCTTTTTTTTTTTAATTTGGCTTTAAGAATACTCTTCCCCCAACTTTACGCATGTATTGCAGGGCACTTCAAATGAAAAAGAGTAAGGTGGGCCTTAATCTTAAAATATACTCAATATATGACAAACTTTCTCAGCCTCCTGTGTGCTAGACATGTATGATTCTCCTGGAGGGACATGTCTGTGGAGACAGGCAGGGATCTTCTACAAAACCAAAATGATGTATATTATTAAATTTATAGAGATGATCTGGACAGCCTTAAGTTCCAAATTATGTTTTATCCTGCAGGTCTCAGGAATGTGTCAAATGCATGCTGAGAATTACTTTGATGGTAGGATAGTTTTAATCTTTCTTGAATAACAGTTTATTGGCTTTGGGGGGTTTTGATACTCATTTTTGACCCACAAATGTAACAGAAAATGAAAATACAACAAATCAGTAACTAAACTAACACAAGAAATATTGTGAACCTTAGGCAATTAATGAGATACTTAACTTTAAATATTGCCAAAGCCAGAAATAGCCAAATGCAATTATTTAAAAAAAAAAAAAAAAAA